>PRKT01000199.1:758741-823300 GCA_003671525.1 Saccostrea glomerata
ATAATTGTGCACCAACCCTGAAAATTTGAAACAAATCGATCGAAAAATCTCTGAGGAATCGTCGGCACAAAATTTGTGCAGAAAAAAAGAATAATAATAATAATAATAATAATAAAATTGAAAAAGAAACAAAAGAATAATAGAAGGGTCTTCCGCTGAAGACGGAAGACCCTAATAATCTTAATCATCAGAATCAGTAGAAGGTCTTCCGTTGGAAACGGAAGACCTTAATAATCTTAATCATCAGAATCAGTAGAAGGTCTTCCGTTGGAAACGGAAGACCTTAATAATAATCTTTACCATCAGAATCAGTAGAAGGTCTTCCGTTGGAAACGGAAGATCTTAATTAGTAGCAACGCGCAATGTTGACGGATTACATGTACAAAGACAAACTTCCAATGTAATCACTGAAGGAAAGCCGATGCAATAATATTGTTTACGGTCATCAAAACATGTCGGCCGAGCAAGTTATTAATTTTTTTTAGAACAAAAAACAGTCTATCTGTCAGATTGGCCAAATCTCGGCAATTGTATGGGTGGATAGGGATATACTTTTCAAGGATGATCATGGTGACCATCGTAACTCGAGTCCTCTGTCTTGGGAGCGTCGTTTATTCTACGTGGAAAATGTATGGGAACCTCCTTTTATCATATATGATAGATATGTTTTAAGTCTAAAGTAAAGATATTTAAGGGATTCAATAATTATATTGTTGTTTAATTTTAAATTATTAGCTCTACTGGTCAGAGACCAGAAGGGCTTCGCGATAGTAATGCGTCCGTCGACCGTCCGTCTGTCTGTAAACTATTTTTCAAAATGCTTCTCCTACAGTTTTGGTTTGATTTCATTATAACTTGGAACACGAGTAGACTACACTAAAACACATAATTCTGTGTATCGTTTTTTTTTTAAAAATGGTGTTGCCGTGTTTACTAAAAATAGAAATTTAGAAAAGAAATACATTCAGAATGCTACCTCTCCTACAGCTTTGGTCTGATTTCAAAAGAACACAACTAGAACAAGTAGACTTCACTAAAATACATTATTCTGTGTATCGGTTTTTGATTTTTTTTATTTGAGCGATGTCGCCGTGGTTACTAGAAATTTCTTTGAAATACGTTTAAAATGCTACTCCTCCTACATCTTCCCAAGTCAAGAGTTTCCGATCCGCTCCGTCCACATAAAAACTTGACAGAATAGACAAGTTTGACGAGGTTTACTGTCGGGCCATCTAGTGAGATTACACATTTTGAAGTCTATTGACATCTGCTATTTGCCAATCAGAGTAAACGAATTCAACGGAGAATTCGAGATAATATTTGAAGTCGGTAATAAATTCAATATAACTCAACCAAAAAGGTTAGACAAACCTCTAACTTGGCTATTTAATGATAAAGACGTTATTCTTGAGACTTAAACAGCTGCTGCTAGGCGTAATTTTTCTCTTTAGTTTCAGGTTAAACTAAGGTAAAATACTGTGCGCTATGAGCTCACTAAATGATGTCCCCAGCTTCCTATATGAACATAATGGGAGTGTCCATGTTTTGTTTTGGGAATTCCAAAATATGTGTCAGATCAAAAGTAAAATAGGAGATGCACAATGACAAATATTTAATAAAGATTTTGTGAAAGTTTCATACAATTTCATTCAGTCGTGGTAGTGAGTAGTTGCGGGTAAGAGATGGGTACCCAAAAGCGTAACAGACAGACGGACGGACGTACATACCGATTACTATATACCCCTTTGCTTTTCAAGCAGGGGGGGGGGGGGGGGGGTATTATAAACAATAGTTTTGATTGATTCGTGCAAACAAGGATGATGCCAGTCAGAGAAAGCATTTCTAACCCTGTCCAACTTAGTCTATTCGGTCAAGGGTTTATGTAGAGCGGAGCGGATCAGGATTTCTTGACTTGGGAAGATGCTCCTCCTTCAGTTTTGGTCTGATTTCAATATAACTTGGCACACAAGAAGACTACACAAAGATACATAATTATGTATACTGGATTTTGATTTCAATGAACGATGTTGCCATGGTTACTAAAAATTGAAATTTCTTTGAAATACTTTCAAAATGCTACTCCTCCTACATTTTTCGTCTGATATCAATATCACTTGGAACAAAAGTATGGAGGGTAATCGATTCGTGGTCAAGAATCCAGACTTGCACATTTGTAAATCCAAACTTGAAAGCTTTTCAATTCAAACTTGAAATCGTATCAGTTACATATGTAACATGGTAATTCCGACATCCAGCTTGTAGTTCGGAACATGAAACTGTGCTGATTTTGAGTTTATATTATGAATATGTGATTCTTTGATATTGTAACCTTTGTTTTCCGGAATTCATATTTCCACATTTCCAAGCTCTGAATAAAACAAAAATACAATTCACAACTCTCTATATATTTGTAAAAGCTGCATGTTTATCGAATTTTGTTAATGAGAAACTATGGAGGAGCATCAGTGCCACAATTCTTTTTAAATGTTATTATTTTTTTAAATTTACCTTTTTGTTTTCCAAATCAAATAAATTCTAACGAATTGATTTTTATTTCTTTATTTGATTCGAACGTCTTGTTTATATTTTTCCGTTTTATTTTTTTTCTTCATGGCCGTAGGAACGGATGGTGGGGCTTGGGTTGGAGAGGGCGTGCCCCCAATTATGTTGCCCATATATAGAATACTATAGAAAACATAAACACTTAATTCTTGTGCTCCTTCAATAAAAATGTCTGATGACTTTTTTCGGCGGGGGGGGGGGGGGGGGGGGGGTGTTAGTTGATAGTGCCCCCAACTGAAAATATGTGGCTGAACCCCCTACCCCCCTTGGGCCAGCCAACTAAAAGTACTTCCTACATGCCTGTTCATTATATCATATGACATTGCGATCTTGCTTTTTTTGTATTTTTGATTATATCTGATATTTTGAACCATGTTCCACTTTACCTAACTTATTACTTTTTGTGGTAACAACTGTAAGAAGAATTGAAATTTGAATAAGAAAGTAGGACTAATAATTCGAATAATTTTTTAAACGAAAAGGGGCGCTGCGGCCTTTTTTTTATAAACATATGTTCCTGTCAGGAAAATATTTCTACATTTCGTAGACTGTCCGTGCAAGATGCCTTCGTACATTTTTAAAGAAATTTTCAAAAGATTTTCAAAGAATAAATGGATTTTTACTATGTAGTCAATAGAGCTCCGCCCTAACACCACAACCCCTGACCCTGGGGACATAAAATTCACAATTTTGGTAGAGGCACTCTTGCTCATCATAACTATGTACTTAATTAATTAATTTAATACCTAGGAGCAGAGAAGAAGATTTTCAAAGATTTAATACATTTTCACTATATAATCAATAGAGCCCCGCCCTAACACCAGGACCCCTGACCTTGGGGCCATGAATTTCACAATTTTGGTAGAGGACTCAATGCTGATTACAACCATACCAGCAGTTTGACTGCTTGATGTCCAGGAGTAAAGAAGAAGATTTTTAAAGATTGCACTAATTTTAGTGGTTTTGGCTCCGCCCCCAGGCCCTAGGGGGACAGGGACAATGAAATTCATAATTTTTATTCCCCTTTACCCACAGATGCTATATGCCAAAATTAGTTGAAATTGGTTTAGCGGTTTCAGGGAAGAAGCAGAAAATGTTCAAATGTTAATGCACGACAGACGACGACGGACAAAAACAGAAAGCAATAATAAAATTAAAACTAGAGCAAAGCTCGCTGCAAAGCAACGAGTAGGTCTTCCGTCCTGTTTGACCGGAAGTAGCTTTATTTTTAACAAAAATGAGAAATAACGCCCCAAAATACTTTGAATCCTCTAAAACTATGTTAATTTATGCAAAAATTAGCCATTTTTTGCTACTTCCGGTTTTACCAGAAGTGACGTCGACGGACGGAAAATTAATTATTATGTTCCCAGAGAATATGTTATTCAAAAACTTGTCAAGAACGGCAAAAATACCCGTTTTCCGACTACTTCCGGAATGACGATGCCGGACGTATTTTGACGACTCCAATAGATTCAGCTTGACATTTTGAACAACTTTGCTTCTTTGACCTCAATACTTTTTGAGATATAATGTAAACAATTTCCTTTTATTTTAGGGGCCAGCCCTTTTTTCGACATATCATTTGAAAGTTCTTGAATTTCTACATTTCTTTTGTTTTATATGTTTTAACAAAATATTTCCAGGTAAAAAGATATTGTAGAAAAGTTGTTAAAAATTGTGAAATTCGCGATAGGAATATTTTCGGGTCATAGCGAGCGCCGACGTGCGGCACTTCCGATAAAAATGAAATACCTTATACATATCTATAGACTTTGGTCTATCATACCCGAAAGTTTCATGTTTCTATCTTGAGCCATTATTGAGAAAACTGCCGGACAAAATGACCCTCTAAAACTCACTAAATCGCAGAAAACTGCGAACCGGAAGTGACGTCATCAATTTAAAAAACAAAACGCCTTAAGTTCATATAATTTTTCATCAATGCTGAAAGTTTCATGAAAATCCATCGACGCAATAACAAGAAATCGCCTGCACAAAATCGGTAAGAATAATAACTAGAGCAAAGCTCGTTGCAAAGCAACGAGTAGGTCTACCGTCCGGTTTTGACCGGAAGTGCCGAAAGTGACATGAAAAAAGAAAGCTATGAGCTAAGTCGTCTCCAGTCACTTTATAATTTCAATTTTGCATCAAAAAAGTTCAAAATAAGCCAATTTTGGCTACTTCCGGTTTGACCGGAAGTAACGCCGACGGACGGAAAATTAATTTTTATGCTCCTAGAGACATTTGTTAGCCAAAAACCTGTCAAGAAAGGCAAAAATACGCGTTTTCCGACTACTTCCGGTTTGGCCGGAAGTGACGACGCCGGACGTATTTTGACGACTCCAGTAGATATAGCTTGACATTTTGAACAACTTTGCTTCTTTGACGTATTACAAATTCTCAATACTTTTTGAGATATAAAGAAAAAACTTTTGGCCCCTCTAGGACCCTCGTTTTAGGGGCCAGCCCCTTTTACAAGATATCATTTGAAAGATCTTGAAATTCTACACTTCTTTTGTTCTATATGTTTTAACAAAATATTTCCAGGTAAAAAGATATCGTAGAAAAGGTGTTAAAAATTTTGAAATTCGCGATACGACAATTTTCGGGCCATAGCGAGCGCCGACGTAAGGCACTTCCGAAAAAAATGAAATACTTTATACATATCTATAGACGTTGGTCTATCATACCTCAAAGTTTCATGATTCTATCTTGAGCCATTATTGAGAAAGTCTGGAGACAACCTGACCCTTCAAAAATCATAAAATCGACAATATCTCCAAACCGGAAGTGACGTCATCAAATCGAAAAAAAATGCATGAGGTTCGAGTTATGTTTTATAAGTCCTGAAAGTTTCATGGAAATCCATCGAGCCGTTTTCGAGAAATCGCCTGCACAAAATCGGTAAGAAAAAAAAGAATAATAATAATAAAAGTGAGGATGGGATGAGATTAGATTTTGATTGAGAATTTCATTCTAAAATAATGATTTCCCATAATCTGTAAAAAGACATTGAACAATAAAGACTTCAAATACGACATTTAGCCCCTCATGGTTCCTAATTTTAAGGATCAACCCTTTTTTCTTCATATTATCTTAACGCTTTCAGGATTTTGATCACTTTTTGTTCAACAACTATTCATAGATTTTCTCTTTTTGTTTTCGAGTTACTTGCACAAGAAATATTTAGGGGCCTGTCCTTCAACTCCTTAATAGGGACGTTTAGCGAAAAATGAAAGATGCATGTTGTTCAGAACATGTTTTTTTGAAACCTTTTGTTCAATTTTACTTATTATATCAAAATATATTTCTCATTTCAATTAGAGATATAAAGCGTCAAAGATTTAGCATTCTGACCCCTTGTGGCCTCTAACTATATATATATATATATATATATACCATACGACATAAAAATCATAATACATGTATGTAGTTGTAGAAGTGAATTCAAATGAGAGATCTCACATATGTGAATAACTTTTTTTCTGTGTGTCTTTACAAATTGTTTACCGATGAGAAGATATAATAGAAAAGTTGTTGAGTTTTGTCAGATATTTTTGAGTCATTTTTTAAACCCTGGCTAGCGTTAGTGCCATTTATATTCTCCCTCACTTCGTTCGTCCGAATATAAATCAATTAAGTGCTGAATAATCAACAAACACATGTATATAAATCTAATTCTCAAAGCACATGACAATTTCAAATCACCTACAGAATATTCCATTTGTATATCAACATCGTCCATTTTTAACACCAAATGTTCTTATACACAGTACATATACCTTACTACCGAACTTGATATCCTAAGAATCGAGCGAGCTTAGATAAACACCCAACTCTGCGAGCTACTATTTATACCAACAAATCACGTGACCCTAAATTCGAACACGCGACAACTACGGCCGCACATAAGTATAATTGGGCTGAAAAGATATAGGTTCAAAATGTCTCTTCTACAATCAATTCATTATCTACACTGAAAATCTCGAGTCGTTTAGGAGGAGTTACCCGGATAAGAAGACCCTCTGAAAATCAAAAAATCGTCCATATCTCACGACCAGAAGTGAAGACGGAAGGTTACATTTTAATTAAGAGATTTTCATTCAAAAGTAATGATAAAAATTGTTCAGGAAAACGATTTGCTTGATGTAAGCACTTTTGATCAGCTTCTTTCCCTTTTGTATGTTTTACAAATTCGGTAAGTACACTGAGGTTGAAGCGATATCTTATGAATTAGGATTTAATATGACTTAAGTTGAATAGCCCGAAAGTGGAGACATATGTTAAGTATTTAGAACTAGGGGTTGTATCCGTTATATTTAAACACATTGTAGACTAAACAAAATTTGTTTATGAAACACTGCGCCCGGCGTCAATAAAGTTTGAAAAAGGTTTTTTGGGGGATATAAGGCAAGGTCAAAAGATCATTGAACATGATGTCATTTGAAAGAATATAATTAATGAAGTATGCATACCAAATAGGAAGTTTCTATCTCCATTGGCTAAAATGTTATGGCGAATGTTTGAAAAATTAAGCTAATTTTAGTAGTATAGGTCACAGTAAACTTCACAAAATCATTGATCTTGATTTCATTTTAAGGTCTTCTCAAGCTTCAAAAGTTATATGGCGAATGTTAAACGTAAAGTTGACAACAGACATGCAGAGGGACAAGGGGACAAATAGACAGATAGATGCAGGACAAAAACAAATATATATGCGCCCCGATCAATGATCCGAGCGCATGGAAATCGATGTGAAGTAGCTGAACTTTTAAAGGTCAAGATTGCGACGTAGACAAATTTTTGGCCACAACATCGGCCGATCTACTAGTATTTGTGGTTATGAAAATTGTGTGAAAAAGTAGTGGTTTAAGTTATAATAAGGAAAAGGAGGAATTTGTCATTTAGATTGCCTACGTGCAATGATCAGATGCATATGTGTATCGTATTAATTAGAGGTCCATATCTCTTCCCTCGTCTGAAAAGTGTCAAATCAAGTGATATTTTCTTTTTTGTTATGATTATTTTGCTTTAAAAATGATGCCTTTACATTAATTCGGTTATTCTCGAGTTGAAGATTGCATCCTGACAATTATGTAGTTACGATAGACCAGTATATCGATGATGCAGTACATCCAATACATAAAATATATGTGTCCCATCTGTCTGTTTACACGGCAACGAAATTCCCTTCCTTACAAAAGAGCGCACCGTGGGAGATAATCTTGAAACTTGCGTATTAAATATGATCATATGATCTATTATTTTGCTTCCATGCCTTCTTAAAACTACTTTTTTCGCATGTGGAATTGATTATAATATATAATAAATTGAATTAATCTTAGAGTTTAGCAATAGCCATAAAAACTTATGAATTAATCTAAGGAGAATCTAGACACTGTGAGGTCTTGATGATATCTTGCATATTTCATGCAACACATCGGTAATCGTCCAATCAGAATTAGTTTTTCATTCTATTGAGAATTTTTTTAATTTGCCTCCAGCCTATTTTTTTCAACTTTTGTACCATTTGTATCAATTTTATGTACTTTGTAAATAAATAATGTTTTTTGTCAGGAGCTATATATTTTTAAAAGGCATAGGAGGCTATTTCCTGGGGTGCACTCGTCATGTAATCCTCATATCATGAACTCCATATTTGATGACGCGGCCTCTTTATAAAATTAGGGGATGCATTTTTATGAATAAACACATCTAAAACATTGGCATTCTAGCTATCTCTTGTACATTTTAAGACACGCATTTAGTGATTTATGAGGGAAAATTTGTTCCTGTATGACCACTGACAAAAGGTAAAAGGAAAAATTAGTAATCTGCAACATAGTCACATACTCATAACATTCTATCAAAATCAATGATTTATCAAATTTCCAAAATTTACTAGTATATATTTATTTATTTTCTTTAAATTTAATTTTTACGGTAACTGTTTATTCTTTTATTTTTAATTTTTGATTCATTAATATCATTTAGCACGTAGGATTTTGAAACCATGCCCGCATTCCCCTCAACCCATCTATATCATTTAACCAAAGAATTTAAGGCCTCATTAAAACTGTAAATCCGAGTCTGTAAAAGTTTTGGATCCTTCCCTCAGCACTACCGATATCATTTGTCTCGCATCACTATCATGGCTAATATAGAGATATGCCTTCTTATTACATTCAAATCTAAACGGAATAAAATCCAAATCATTTTTCATTTGGAAGAAGAAGGATGTTCGTGTGTGTGTGTGTGGGGGGGGGATAAACTTTATGAAAATCTTTCCATGCAAACAGAGATCTATTCATACTTAAAACATATAGAATATGTCTTGGTTGAATTTTTAAGGTCATATTTAAATAGTTATTTTCAAAGTAACTGCTTATTATTTCCTAAATAAAAGTAAATGCTATATATGCACATGGAAGGATTCTTTCAATTCGAAATACTTCACGTACGAGTTGCAAAACTCCTATCACAATGGTACGTCCAAATACCCAAAAGGAACCAAAACGGGCAAATATATAACGTAAACAATGTTTTCCATCTCTTGACAGTTTAAAGAAATATTAAATTGATTTTCTGTTTTGTTAAATTACACTCGGTGAGTTATATCAATAATATCGTACGTTTAAAAAAAGTTTAACGATTTCAATATTTGTATGGCTTGCTATGGCTTGCATTTAAAATGATCTGTTTAGAATATACGATGAAGTATAGTGAATACATTAAAGTGACAGAAAATATTTAAATTTCATTTTCGGCGTACTCGTAGAAAAGAAAACGTTTATGGATCATCCCTGTTCATCAGTGTCCCCCTTATCTCCTTTCGGGTGATTTAATGGAGCCATAACACTGACGCCATATTGGGGCATAAACTGCGCAGTAAGCTGAAGCATTTGAATTATTGTTAAATTTGTTTACGAGACTTTCCAAGACTGAAGTAGTTGAGCATTTGAAAAAGACAGATTTGTATTATACAAAGAAATCAACAGAACTTGAAAACTTATCTGTCATCGTAAGTATCAATGAAATTAATTTTATTTCAGCTATTCGCGCTGTTTCTGTTGCTGTTGTGTTGAGACGGGATTGTAAATTACGGAATCGCTCACGTTGATTGAGCAGTTGGAGTCTGCCGATTACTTTTGCAAATAAACGTAAAGGGAAAAAAAATATTTTGCCGTTGCTTTGTTGTGTTGTTTTTCTTGAAAGCATTTCTATAAGATCGTTTTCGATGGACCTAAATTTAGCAAGAGTTACTTCCCGTTGACCTCCATACTGGAGGCTCAAATGGTAAGATTAGTTCATTGTTCAACCAATTTTTACATTTGCGATTTTGAAATAGGAATCATTATTTTTCTGGAGTATATAAATTTTTGGAAGCCTTCTTTGTAAAAAAATATATAATAAAGATTTTCCACCAAATATTTCCGCTATATTTCTTAAACTTGGTCAGACAAAGAGGAAAACTCACTGAGTTCACCTCTAATATGGCAGTCAGAGGGAGGTAACTTTTGCTAAATTTAGTGCCATTTAAAACTATCTATTGCATTTTTAACTGATTTTCAGAATGAGAATTGACTTTCATATATATATATATATATTATATAAGTTATCCCTCTTCGTAATTAACAATTTGGCCATATACAGTTCAACAAACTTTTTAATAACACTCATGGTTTTTTGCACAAAATAAAGTAACATTTTTCTTACAATAAAACTTAGAATTATCAAGTTTCAGTGTGAGACATAACCTAACATTGATTGCACACCAAAATACAGAAGTTACACAAAGTGCACTGTTTCTGTATTAAGGCATGGCAAAGATATGCTCAAAAATACAGTGGCATTTCTAAAGAAACCGCGGGAAAAAAAACAGAATTTCTCATAATATATCATTTAAGAGGATATAAAAATTTTACCAAATATTATGTGTGAATTATGTTTAAAGTAATGGAATATGATAAAAAATAAGTTAAAAATCAATTTTCAAATATATTTTGTTGTCACAATACACATTTTCGCATTATAACAATGTGACCTTAATTTGTGCAAAAAACCATGTGAGTTTAAAAAGTTTGTTGAGCTGAAAATAAATACTTTTGAAAAAAGAAGAAGGTACAGTTTGAGCTTTAATGTGCCCTGAAAATTGAATGGTCTTAAAAGGTTATGATGTTTGCTTACAATAGTTGAGTAGATGAATATGATAAGTCTTGAATGAATATGGCATGAATGAGGACCTTTCTGGTAGAATGACGTCATTAATTTGGTGCATTTCTAAGTTTTATGCATAAAAGACTCAAAATGACACATTTCTGTGCATATTTTCTTTCAGGAAATAGTGTCTGCCATCGTCGCCAACTTTAATTTTTGGATGTACATTGTATAAAGTAATCTGTTATGAAAAATCACTTATCTCAAAATCTTTCCGGGCGACGGTGGCAGAGTATGTTTTCTTAAAGGAAATTCCACTGAAACTTGGTATTTCTGCAGCTTTTTAAGAAAATACGGGAAAATGCACAAGTTAATGATGTCACAATTAGCATTAAGGAGGTCATATGAAAAAAACAATTTGTATATTTTTGCTGAAGGAAATTTCTATGATTAAGAAAGAATGAATTTTGTTTTCTTGTATCACTTTCATATTTTAGAAAAATATTGGGCTTACTTTGTATTGAAACTGTACCTTCTTCTTTGAAATTCTAAAATGTCTTGACAAATATCATACAGATTTGCCTTTAAATTTTTTTCATCTATAAGAGAATTTTGAAATTTCTGGATGGATTTGATTCTCACAAACTTATTACATATGCAATCTTGTGTATTACTGAAAAATATTAAAAACTAAATGCAGAAAATGCAGAGTAGAAATGTTCAAAGATGAAACATAATCACATAATAGGGGTCTATGCAGTTGTGATGAGCAGACTTGAACTATTGAACACACCTGGCAAATAAAAAACCTTAACAATGATAAAGTTTGTACCCTGTTTACAAAAAGTGTGTATGTTTCATGGGTGTGTTCAATTTGCTAAACTTTGTACAAGACTCTAAAAGCTAAATGACGATGCTTGTTAAGGGTTTTTCTTTAGAACATTTCGACTCAAAATATAATTAATTTTCTGGATTAAAGATTTAATATTTTCATTTATTACAATAGATAAGCACTTTTCCTCATTAATAAGAAGAAAATGAGAATTTGTGAAAGTTTCAAGTTTTTTCACTTCATGAACCGCGGGGATAGGGGTGGGGCCATAATGGCTGATCAAAGTTTCACATAGGAATTTATAGGATAAATCTTCACCACAACTATCAGCGAGGAAAATTGAAATTCATTTGAAAACATTCAAAGGAAGTGTAGATTAAAGTTTGTCTAATTTATGACCCCCAGGGGTAGGGCGGGGCCACAATGGCTGATCAAATTTTTACATAGGAAAATAATAGAAACTTCTTCAGAACCATTAGGCCTGGAGAGATGAAGGCCACATGGAAGAATTCTCAGGTACATGTAGTATAGATTCAAGATTGTTCAAATCATGACCCCCCACCCCCGGGTAAGGGTAGGGGTGGGGCCATAATAGCTGATCAAAGTTTCACATAGGAATATATAGGAAATATCATTACAAAATCTTCTTCAAAACAATTGGGCCAGGAAAAATAAAACTCGTGTGGAAACATACCCAGATAGTGTTGATTCAAGTTTCTCCAATTTATGACCACTGGGGTAAGCGCAGGGTCACAATGGCTGATCAGAGTTTTACATAAGAATATTTAGGAAAAATCTTATAAAAATCTTCTTCTCAGCCATTGGAACAAAAAGATGAAACTCATGTGGAAGCATTCTTGGGTTGTGTACATTCAAGTTTCTTTAAATGATGATCCCTGGGAGTAGGGTGGTTCCACAATGCCTGATTTAAGGTTTACAAGGGAATATGTAGGAAAATCTTTTGAAAATATCAAGAACAGCAAAGCCATGGCATGCTTGGTGATATTTACATGGAAGCATCTTCAGGTAGTGTAGTTCAAAATGGTTCAAATCAGAATTCTTGGGTGGGGACACAATGGCTGTTCATATGCTAAAATATCTTTTAAAAATTTTGGAGAACACAAAATCAAAAATTAGTAATTTTTATACGCCTGTCTTAAGACGGGACATTTTACATGTATGTTATAGGCTTCATGTCCGTCCGTCCATCCGTCTGTCTATTAGTGTCCCACTCATAACTTGAATACTATTAGGCTTAGGTTTATCAAACTTTGTCAATTGATACTTCTTAGGTAGACGGTATGTCGCGCACAAAAAGTATGTCACTCCGACCTTTAATAAAGATGCTATTGCCAAATATGGAAAAGTCCTGTCCGGTTCATAACTAGAAAACTATTGGACCTAAACTTGGCAGAAGTATACATCTTATGATCTAAGGTAGAAGGTGTTTTGTGGCCTATTTCAATGTCACTGTTACCTTTAATTAAAGTGAATATTTTTAATGAACTAAGTCCTATAAACTTTAAATTTCATAATCCTAAAAAATGTAGAAATTTAGTTGTATCCTTATTAAAAAATGTTAAAAAAAATAATAAAAACTTATTATACCCCATGCTCCGAAGGAGAAGGGGATATACTGTTTTACCCTTGTGTGTCCGTCTGTTTGTCTATCCATCCGTGTGTCTGTAACAAATTTTTGTCACAGTTGTCTCAGCAATTTTTCATCGAAGAAGCTTGAAATTTTAATGCAATCTTCTCTGAGTCATGCCATACATTGGAAGTCATTTTTGTTGAAATCAGATGTCAACTTCCTGTTTGTCTGTGCGTCTGTTCGTTTCATACATAACAAATTTTTTTGTCACAGTTTTCTCAGCAAGTTTTCATCGCAGAAGCTTGAAATATTAATAAAATCTTCTCTGGGTCATGCCATACGTTGGGAAAATTTTTGTTGAAATCGGATGTCAACTTCCTGTTTGTCTGTGCGTCTGTTTGTTTCATACATAACATATTTTCATCGCAAATTTCTCTGCAACTACTCATTGCAGATGCTTGAAAATCAAGTACACTCTTTGATGAAACATGTTATATAGTGAGATTCATTTTAATTTTAATTCAACTTTTGATATATATATATTTACATGATTGTGTTTATTCACATCAGAACGGAGGTATTGTCTCACAGCATTTCTTGTTTTTTAATCATATACATTACAGCAATTGTTAATGTTTTGAGAGGAATTCAGTGTGTCCCATGGGCATAATTATTAAGCACTGGTCAAGAAGAATTTTGATAGCAGAAATGTGATTAAAACTAAATTAGTATGGTATACTATATTTAAAACTAATTTTACATTGTTCATTGAAAAAAAAATTACATTTCAATTTTTTTTATATTTGCAACAAATTGCAGTCATGTCTCACTTAGAATTTTATAGTCTAAAGAAGAAATCATTTTTGAATTTTTTATTAGACTTAAGCATTTCCATTATTTCATAAAATATGCAATAAACAATAAAGCTGCAGATTGATATTTGCTAAGCTCTAACACAGCCAGTTAAGAATTATATGATTTATTGTTTGTTTTAATTATTCCCTACACCGTAAGTCTCTTAGAGATGTATATACAATTTTTTAAACATGATAAGATATGGAAATTACCGGTACATCATTGAAGTCTGTGTCAATCTGTTAATCAAGGTTACCTGATTTTCTTGCACCTTAACCAATTTAATATGATTATTGAACAATATATGACAGTTGTATCATGCTGTGGCGGGGCAGATTATTTTATATAGAACTAATGGAAACATGCTCAGGTGGTAAGATTCAGGTGTTTTCAAACTATGACCCCCAAGGTTAGTTTGAGTGGCCACAATGAGGGATCAAATTTTTGCATAAGAATTTATAGGAAAAAAAATCTTATCCAGAACAGAAAAGTTTTTTTAGTCAAATTGGGGTGTAATCATCTTCAAGAACTAAAGATTTTAATTTATTTAATATGGCCTTTTGTTTCAGTTTTACTTTATTTTCCAGATGCCAAAGAAAAAGAAAATGTCTGCCAGAAGGCGACGGGAAGCTGACAAGCTAAGGAAAAGGGAAGAGAGGGAAAAATGTAATCAAGATTCCCCAGATGATACACAAGCTTCAGAGCCAGAATCTGTTGTTCCTTGCGGGACAACAGATGGAGCTGAGTTAGCTCCTCCCAGTAATTTTCTGGGGCAAGGCTCCATGGGGTTGCCGCCTTTTGAGGAAAAACCCCTGGCCAGGGTGCAGGCCTCACCTCGAGTGAAAATGCATTCACCCGCCCCGAGGTTGTCACCTCCTCGGGGAAGTCGTCTGTTTGTCCATGACGAGGGCAAGGCACCGTCCACTGACTCCCCACCGTGGGTTTGTGCTCCACCGAGGGCACCTGGATCGGACATAGTGCATATGTCTGATCCAGCAGGACAGGCGCAGCTGGATACCTCTAGGATGGAGGAGACCAGTAAAATATCAAAAGATGAAGGAACTTTAACGAAATCAAAAATGGAAACTGAACGAATATCAAAAGGAAACTTGAACGAAAAACCTGATATTATAGAAAGTATAAACAGAGAAAGAGATATGTTGGAGACTGTAGAAAGTATGATGGATTTCAGAGATGATACAGAGATCAAAGAAAATGTCAGAGAGTCAAGTGCTAAAACTGATGATAAGGGAGAAATGAAGGAAGCAAATGAGAGTAAGGTCTTTCAAAAAGTGAGTGAGGAAAGAAATTGTAAAAGTTGGAATATAAAAGATGTAAATGAACAATGTGATCAGAGAGAAGGTTGTAGTGTGCAGGATGAGGGAAATGATGATTTGAAAGCAAGAAGTTTGCACAATGTATCTGTTCAGGGCTCTTTCCATCAAGCTGATCCTATGTTTGGTGACACTGCAGGGACTCAATGTGTAGCAAATTGTTTATCAGGCTTAGCTTATAATCTTCTTAAGAGTGCAAAAACTTGGCAAACAGCTGATATCAACAAAATTTTAGTGACTGGAGATGAACTTTACACATATCTGCAGAATTGTTCTTCAGTAAATAGCAGGTATTTGTTAGTGGAAGAGCTGCCGCAGTACTTTGAATGCTACAACAAAACCTTTGAGTTCAGAGTGAAGATATCAGTACCTAGTTTGATTAGCTTATCAGAGGAAGAATTGTCTTATGAGGATTTTAATGCTTATCCACTTTTTGAAGCTTTGCAAGTTGCACTTAATGAGACAAATGGTTGTTTTGTATGCTTTGGGGGAAATGCTCTACTAGTTGGAAAAACAAATGATGGATATTTTGTTTTTGATTCACATTCAAGATGTTCTCGTGGATATCTTAGTGTTTCAGGGAAGAGTATAAGAATTCTATTACAAAATGTTCATGATGTTTATTTGCATCTGAAATTATTGGCAATTTCAATGGGCTTTTCGAGAACTGTGGAATGTGAACTTACTGGTGTATTATGTTCCCTGAAGTATTTTGCTATGGCTGGAATGTTTGACAATCAAGAAGCGGAGACAAACTTGGAAGCAGATTATGGATCTGAACAGCCTGAGATGTTGCAAACAAATGAAATTATTTTTATGGGAGAGGAAAACAGACGACATGATTTTATTCCCCTGTCTGTAGAGAAACAAAGGGATTTGTGCAATAAATTGGGATTATCATATTCTGTTCCTGAAGAAGAGTACACTGCAGTGTCTGTGAGAGACATGGGTGCACCTAGTTACTGCAAAAATATTGTAGGGGATGGAAATTGCTTTTTCAGAGCAATGTCATTCAGTTTGTCAAACTCGGAGGACAATTACCATTATCTTCGTGAAGCTGTATGTCAACATTTACTTAACCATGAGACAGAATTTCAACCATATATGAGAATTGATGGTTCTTTAAGGTCATACTTAGTTTCAAGTAAAATGTCACAAGAAGGTACCTGGGCCACTGAATTGGAGATTCTTGCTATGTCTCACATGTTGAATGTAGACATATATACTTACTCAGACATGAAGTGGCTTCTCTTTAGTGGGAAAGGGTTGACTGCTGAATCTGTTGAACAGAATGGAGCAATTTATTTATTTCACAAACAGCAAAACCATTATGATGTTGTTTTGCGTGTGTCGGCAAGGTTGCCAGGTTTTGATTCAGTATGTCGTAGGAGTTCTGGCATGAAACGGTATAACTTGCGCAGGGAAAATCGAATGCGTATGAGAAAAAAGCGAAATATTTCAGGATTAAAGGTTGCAGTGAATGCAAATGAAAATCGCAGGAATGCTTTAAGGAAGAAGTACAAAGAAAACAAGGACTTCAGGGCAAAGATGTTGAAGGATAAAAGAAATTTGTACTCAAATACAGACTTTAAGTTGAAAGCACAATTAAAGAACAAAAAGCGTTATCAGTTGAAATATGCTTTAGATTCTGCTTACAAAAAGAAAGTGCAAGTAAGATGTAGACATCGGTACAGAACAGATTTGAATTTCAAAGGGAAAAAGAAGACAAAGAGTGTTGAAAAATATCACTCTGATGAGAAGCACAGAGAATATGCTCAGAAAATGAGTAAAGAAAAGTACAAGACAGATCTAGAACATCAAAACTATGTAAAGAGGACAAGTGCTGAAAAGTACAAGTCAGACTTGAAACATCAGAAAAATGTTAAGAGAGCAAGTATTGACAAATACAAGTTAGACTTAGAACATCAGAAAAATGTTAAGAGAGCAAGTATTGACAAATATAAGTTAGACTTGGAACATCAAAAAAATGTTAAGAGAGCAAGTATTAACAAATATAAGATTGACTTGGAACACCAGAAAAAAGTTAAGAAGGCAAGTATTGAAAAATACAGGACAGACCAAGAGCATAAGGGCAAACTTAAACGGACAATATTGGAAAAATACAAAATGGATGAAACATATAGGAAAAAGAACAAAGCTGCAAATGTCATGAGGTACAAAGAAAATGATGTATTTAAAGAGAAAATACGAGAAAGATCTAGAGGGAGATATAGAACTGATACAGAAGTTCAATCAAAAGTGAAGACTCGCAGTATGGCTAATTACCAGTCATCCTTAGAAGCTAAGGAGAAGAAAAAGGAGAATGTAAAACAGAACAGGAAACTAAAAAAAGACAACTTAAAACAGGAAGAGGAAGTAGTAAAATCATTTAAGGAGCGTGCAGCCGAAGGCCCAGATTATGCATGTAGTTGTTGTCACAGACTTTTATTTAAAAACCAAGTGCAGTCTTGTGAACACCAAATGTATGAGAAAAGTGAAGCAGCAAGATCTATCTCTGAAATTTGTTTGCTAGACAAATATGTGCATGAATGCAGTGAATCTTGTCCAGAAGCATGCACAAAATCATTATCTTGGGTTTGTTTCACATGTCATAGGAAAATTTTGAGGGGCAAAGCACCATCAGAAGCTGCTGCCAACAGTTTAACTTTGGAGGACATACCACCTGAACTGGTGAACCTAAATAGCTTAGAACAGCACCTCATTGCACTCCATATACCATTTATGAAAATTATGGCTCTCCCTCATGGTGGACAAAAGAATGTACATGGACCTGTTGTATGTGTACCTTCAGATTTGAGAAAGGCAACTGGATTACCAAAACATCATGATGAGAACTTGTTGCGCGTTAAATTAAAAAGGAAGTTGGAGTACAAAGGCTATGTTGAATACCAGTTTGTTAATACAAACCATGTTATTTCAGCCTTATCATACTTGAAGGAGAACAATCATTGGTATAAAGATGTCAAAATTGAATCAACCTGGGAAGAGGACCTGGAAATTCATGAAGAAATAATAAAAAATGTAGAGAAAGCAGAAAGTTGCAGAGAAAATGAAGAACAGATGATAGCAATTGACACATGCTTACAACCCGTAGATGTAGCACAGGAGGTTTTAGACCATTATTTTGATGATGTGTACAATATTGCTCCCAGTGAAGGCAAAAACCCAATACGTATGTTACAAGAGCCTGGAAATGAAGCTAAGGCATTTCCTTGTCATTTTCCAAGTGGCAGGTTTTCCTGGAATGAAGAAAGATCAGAGAGGTTAACACTTTCTAGGTATTTCAACAATAGATTAATGAATGCAGATAATAGATTTGCCAAGGACACGAATTACATTTTCTTTAGCCAGTACATGTCAGAGCTGAATCAAGTGATTGAAAAAACTCAGATTTCACTTAGGAAGTCATTATCAAAGTGTGCAAGTGGAAAACTAGTAACATCAAATATGCTGCAAGATTCCAACACACTCTCTAGCTTGTTGAGGAATGATGAAGCAATAAGGTTCATGCAACCGATAAGAGGAACACCTGCGTATTGGGCAACGGTTCAGAAGGATCTCTTTGCAATGCTGCGACAATTAGGAATTCCTACCTGGTTTTGTTCGTTTTCTGCAGCAGAGTACAGATGGAATGATGCAGTAAGAGCAATTTTACGACATCAAAGTGATAACAGAAATCCTGAGGAAATGGACTGGTCAGAAAAGAATGAAGTACTTAGATGCAATCCAGTCACAGTGGCTAGGATGTTTGAGCACAGATTCCAGGTATTTCATAGAGAGGTCATACTTTCACCTTTGGAACCAATAGGAAAAGTAAAAGATTTTTTCCAAAGAGTCGAATTTCAGCAGAGAGGATCCCCTCATATGCATTGTTTATACTGGGTAGAAAATGCACCTAATATTGATACTGATGGGGAGGAAGTTGTTTGTGAATTTATTGACAGGTATGTTACATGTGCCATACCTTCAGAAATCGACGATGAAGAACTGAGAAAAAGTGTGTTGGAAGTGCAACAGCATAGCAAGAATCATTCTAAATCTTGCAAAAAGAAAGGCACAGATTGTAGGTTTAATTTTCCAAGACCGCCATCTGAAAAGACATTTATAACTCAATGTGAAGAGAACACAGATGAATGTGAAACAAAGGCTAAGGAGACAGAGATTAACAGAGCTTATGCAAAGGAGATATTACTTAGTGTATGGGATAAAATACAAGATGGTGAAGAAAGGACAACAAAAGAGATATTCAGTGAGCTTTCACTAAGTCAGGAATTATACGAAGAAGCTTACAACATGTTATCAGTGAAGAGGTCAATCATTCTTGAACGAAATCCAAATGAAGTATGGACGAACCAATATAACCGATGTCTTTTAAAATGCTGGGATGCTAATATGGACATACAGTTTGTTCTAGATCCATTCAGTTGCATTGTATATATTGTTTCTTACATTTCAAAATCGGAAAGGGAAATGGGTATGCTACTCAAACAAACAAAGATAGAGGCAGAGGAAGGAAATTGTAATGCCAGAGAGACAATGAAAAAAATAGGGTCTGCTTATTTGCATCACAGAGAGGTGAGTGCACAGGAAGCTGTTTACAGGGTGTGTAACCTCAAAATGAAGGAATGTTCTAGAAAAGTTGTTTTTATTCCCGTTGGTGATAACCCATTACGCTTAAGCAAGCCACTGTCTTTACTTAAAAAGAAAGCATCAAATGATGAAGAAATCTGCGACGATGATGACGACAGTGATATCTGGATGACGAACATAATTGAACGTTACGAAAACCGTCCAGATAAGCCAATGTTCCATGACATGTGTCTTGCAGACTTTTGCTCTGAATTTAGAGTGCTTGCTACATCTGAAATTCCCAAGAAAGAAAATGAAAATGTCTTTGAATTGCAGAATGGGAAGGGATTTGTGCAAAGAAGAACAAGGACACAACCTGCTATTGTAAGGTACCCTAGGTTCAATGCTAAAACAATGTCTGAAAAATATCATAGATCTTTATTGCAACTCTTTCTTCCCTACTGGACAGAGACACAATTGAAGCCGCCGGGGTTCGAGTTATACGAGGATTTTTACGAAACAGGTCATGTCAAAATTAAAGGAAAGAAACACATGCAATCGGTGAAATTGATTGTGGATCTCAATCGTTCACGCTATGCACAAAATGAAGACGCCTTAGACTCTGCTCAAGAAGCCTATGAAATGAATGGTGAACCAGAGGATGCATGGTCACGCATAAGCCCGGAAACAGAGGTACTTAGAATGGAAGGTAAAGCACAGAAAATGGAAAATAGAGAAACTCAAGAAGGTGGCCAAGATGCAATACCAGATATGGAAAGCGAGATGCATAATGCAGATGTGATGTACCATGTTCAACAAAATGTCATGTCCAGAGATGAAATGTTACCAGTTCTTCAAAACTTGAATGAAACACAGAGTCAAATATTCTACTTTGTGCGTGATTGGTGTTTAGCAAAGAAAAACGGTGAAAAATGTGAACCATTTCATTTGTTTGTAACTGGGGGTGCAGGCACTGGCAAAAGTCATCTCATAAAAGCAATTCATTATGAAGCATCACGGCTGCTTTCCAAAATAATGCCTGAACCAGAAAGATTATCTGTACTTCTAGCTGCATTCACAGGGACAGCGGCTTTCAACATTGGTGGAAATACATTGCATCATTTATTTTCTTTGACAAAATATATGCAGTTACCATACGAACCATTGGGAGAACAAAGTCTTAGTGAGATGAGAGTTAAGATAGGTGATCTGCAAATTCTTGTCATTGATGAAATTTCAATGGTATACAAAAAACTTCTGTACTACGTTCATGAACGTCTTGTACAAATAAAGAAATGCAAAGATCCTTTTGGCGGAGTTAGTGTAATTGCTGTTGGAGACTTCTATCAGCTTCCCCCAGTTAAGCAAAGAAAGAATGAAAGACTCTACAAAGAAAATTTGTCTTATCCTGTTGACTTCTGGCTAGACTTTTTTAAAGTGATCGAGTTAAAACAGGTTATGCGACAAAAGGAAGATGTACGTTTTGCAGAATTCCTAAACTCTCTTCGAGTAAGACTACCGAATGACCCAATGACCAAGGAGCAAAGTATCATGTTAGAAAGTTGTATAGGAGAAGGACCAGAAGATGTTCTACATGTGTTTTGTACCAACGAAGAAGTAAACACATTCAATTTGTCAATGTTAAGAAATACATGCGAAGATTTACTGGACATTGATGCTCAAGATTATAAAAAGGACAGAACATCAGGAAAATTAACTCTGAAAAACAAACCTGTTACAAAATTAAAAAACGATGGCCTTCCTAGCTCCTTGATGTTGTCCATTAATGCACGAGTAATGTTAACAAGAAACTGTAATGTGGAAGATGGACTTGTAAATGGGGTTATGGGATATGTCTCTCACTTTGTATACAAAGACAATAATGCTGCAGATCTCAAGGCTGTCGGTGTAGTTTTTGATAACAGTGACGTTGGGAGAAAGTCAGGACAGAAAACTAGAGAAGGTAACATGGTGTTAGTAGAAAGAGTACAAGAGGAGATCAAGGAAAAAGCAGCTACTGTGGTTAGACATCAATTTCCTTTAAAACTATCCTGGTCATGTACTGCTCATAAGGTTCAAGGGATGACCACAAACAAAGTTGTTGTGAATTTAGACAGAACATTTGCCCCTGGCCAAGCTTATGTTGCACTATCAAGAGTTACATCAAAGGATGGCTTATTTATTGAAACAGAGGATCCAACTCGATTAGACAAAAAGATCTATGCTGATTCAGAAGTAAACGCAGGATTGGTCGATATGCCAAAAGCTATTTTTTGTGATTTCACACAAGATTTTTCTTCCAGTGGAAAGAAAATAGTTCTACTGAACATCCAGAGCTTAGGCAGACATTTTGGAGATCTGAAAAATGATGGGAGGTTTACTCAAGTTGATATCATTTTCCTAACGGAGACTTGGCTAAGGCCTGGAGATAATACAGAGCATCTTGCACTTGATGGATTCCAATTTCATCACCATTCAAGACAAGAAACTTTTGATGGAAATGATGACTTAACACAACGATTACAACAATCAAAAGGTGGTGGTGTTGGATTGTATCTAAAACAAGAGCATGGTATGTGTGATATTTTCCCACTTCCACTCGGGAATCTTGAAGGAATGGCTTTGAAATTATTACAGGAAAAGATTGTGATAGTGACCCTCTATCGTTCATGTATGGTAAACATGAATACTTTCCTTCATAGTTTTCAGAGAGTACTGCATTTATTAAAATCAGTTTGTGAAGATTACATTGTGATGGGGGATTTCAACGAAGATGCTAGATCTGATGGTCCTTTACAAAGGTTTATGAAAGATCAAAACTTCAGGCAACTAGTAACCTTTAGTACAACAGAAGGTGGAACAATTTTGGACCATGTGTATATAACCAATTCAATACAGATGGAAATCAAACGAATACCGACATACTACAGCTATCATGATGCTGTACTTTTGAAACTGCTGAATGAATGATTTTATGCATGAGTTGTGAATCCTTTCAATTTCTTAACACACAAGTTTATATATAAAAGAAGTGAACCTACAAGCAAGTATTGAATTGTCATGTCAAAAGTAGCTGTGATGTATATACTTTAGTTTGTTCAAATTCATAATCATAGTGTGTTGTATATATTAGTATATAAATGATTTAATTGATGTAAGTACATGTATACGTCTTTCTTATCCTACAACCACATGATATATGTGATATTTTCTCACTTGCATTCGCGAAACATAAAGGAATAGTTTGGATACTATTTCATGAACAATTGTGATATTGACTCTCTATCGTTCATGTATGTGGTAAACATGAATACTTCTGATCATAGTTTTCAGAGAGTATTGCATTTTTTTATCAGTTGATGAAGATTGTATTGTGATGGGGGATTTCAATGAAGATGCATGTTCTGATGGCTCTTTACATATGTTTATGAAACATCAAAAGTTCAGGCAACTGTAACCTTTACAACCATAAAAAGGGGAGAAGAATTTTGGACCTTGAGTAAATAACCAATTCAATATAAATGGAAGTCAAACGAATACCGACATACTACAACTGTCATGAAGCTGTACATGTGAACCTACCGAATGCATGATTTTATGCATCTGTTTTGATTCCTTTCAAATTCTTAACTATAAAGTTGATATAAACAAGCAGTGAATCTACTGCGAGTGATGAATTGACTCTTAAAACGTAGCTATGTTGTATATACTTTAGTTTGTTCTATTTCATAATGATAATGTATTGTAGATATCAATATAAATAATGTTAGTACATGTATATGTTCTTTCTTATCCTACAACAGCATGATATGTGTGATAATTTCCCACTTCCACTCGGGAATCTTGAAGGAATGGCTTTGAAATTATTACAGGAAAATATTGTGATAGTGACCCTCTATCGTTCATGTATGGTAAACATGAATACTTTCCTTCATAGTTTTCAGAGAGTATTGCATTTATTAAAATCAGTTTGTGAAGATTGCATTGTGATGGGGGATTTCAATGAAGATGCAAGTTCTGATGGCTCTTTACATATGTTTATGAAATATCAAAACTTCAGGCAACTGTAACCTTAACAACCATAAAAGGGGGAGAAAAATTTTGGACCATGAGTAAATAACCAATTCAATATAAATGGAAGTCAAACGAATACCGACATACTACAGCTGTCATGAAGCTGTACATGTGAACCTACCGAATGAATGATTTTATGCCTCTGTTTTTATTCCTTTCAAATTCTTAACAATAAAGTTGATATAAACAAGCAGTGAATCTACTGCAAGTGATGAATTGACTCTTTAAACGTAGCTATGTTGTATATACTTCAGTTTGTTCTATTTCATAATGACACCGACATACATGTACTACAGCTATCATGATGCTGTACTTATGAAACTGCTGAATGAATGATTTTATGCATGAGTTGTGAATCCTTTCATTTTCTTAACACTCAAGTTTATATATAAAAGAAGTGAACCGACAAGCAAGTATTGAATTGTCATGTTTAAAGTAGCTGTGATGTATATACTTTAGTTTGTTCAAATTCATAATCATAGTGTGTTGTATATATTAGTATATAAATGATTTTAATGATGTAAATACATGTATATGTCTTTCTTATCCTACAACTGCATGATATGTGTTATATTTTCTCACTTGCACTCGCGAAACATAAAGGAATAGATTTGATACTATTTCATGAACAATTGTGATATTGACTCGCTATCGTTCATGTATGTGGTAAACATGAATACTTCCGATCATAGTTTTCAGAGAGTATTGCATTTTTTTATCAATTGATGAAGATTGTATTGTGATGGGGGATTTCAATGAAGATGCAAGTTCTGATGGCTCTTTACATATGTTTATGAAACATCAAAAGTTCAAACAACTGTAACCTTTACAACCATAAAAGGGGGAGAAGAATTTTGGACCATGTGTAAATAACCAATTCAATATAGATGGAAGTCAAAAAACGACATATTACAGCTGTCATGAAGCTGTACATGTGAACCTACCGAATGAATGATTTTATGCATCTGTTTTGATTCCTTTCAAATTCTTAACAATAAAGTTGATATAAACAAGCAGCGAATCTACTGCGAGTGATGAATTGACTCTTTAAACGTAGCTATGTTGTATATACTTTAGTTTGTTCTATTTCATAATGATAATGTACTGTAGATATCAGTATATAGATAATGTTAGTACATGTATATGTCTTTCTTATCCTACAACAGCATGATATGTGTGATATTTTCTCACTTGCACCCGCGAAACATAAAGGAATACTTTTGATACTATTTCCTGATAAGATTGTGATAGTAACTCTCTATCGTTCATGTATGGTAAACATTGATACTTTCTTTCACAGTTTCCAGAGAGTACTGCATTTATTAATCAGTTTATGAAGATTGTACTGTGATGGGGGATTTTAACGAAGATGCAAGTTCTGATGGTCATTTACAAATGTTTATGAAAGATCAAAAGCTCTGGCAACTTGTAACCTTTAGTACAACAGAAGGTGGAACAATTTTGGACCATGTGTATATAACCAATTAAATATAAATGGAAGTCAAACGAATACCGACATACTACAGCTATCATGAAGCTGTACATGTGAAACTACCGAACGAATGATTTTATGCATCAATTTTGCATGTTTTAAATCCTTTCAATTTCATGACTCCAAAGTTGATAGATACAAGAAGTGAACCTACTGAAAGTGTTGAATTGTCTCTTCGAATGAAGCAAGGATGTATAAACTTTAGTTTGTTCTATTTCACATTCATAGTGTATTATATATTTCAGTATACAAATGGTGTTAGTACATCATGTATATGTCTTTCTTATTCTACAACCGCATGATATGTGTGATATTTTCTCACTTCCACTGGCGAAACTTAAAGGAAAACTTTTTATACTATTCAGTATTTCATAGAAAGATTGTGAAAAAGATCATGAAGCTGTGCATGTGAACCCACCAAATGATTGATTTTATGAATCTGTTTTTAATTCTTAACACTAAAGTTGATATATATAAAAAGTGAATCTACTGCAACTGTTGAATTGACTCTTTAAACGTAGCTATATTGTAAATACTTTAGTTTGTTCTATTTCATAACCATAGTGTATTGTATATATCAGTATATAAATGATGTTAGTACATGTATATGTCTTTCTTATCCCATAACAGCATGATATGTGTGATATTTTCACACTTCCACTCGCGAAACTTGAAGGAATAGTTGTTACACTATTTCATGAAAAGATGTTAATAGTGACTCTCCATCGTTTATGTATGGAGAAAATGAATACTTCCAATCATTGTTTTCAGAGAGTATTGCATTTATTTATCAGTTTATCAAGATTGCATTGTGATGGGGGATTTCAATGAAGATGTTAGATCTGATGGTCCTTTACAAATGTTTATAAAAGATCAAAAGTTCTGTCAACTTGTTACCTTTATAACGACTGAAGGGGGAACAATTTTGGACCATATGTATACATGTATAACCTATTCCATGATAAATGGAAGTCAAACGAATTCCAACATACTACAGCTGTCATGAAGCTGTACATGTGAACCTACCGAATAAATGATTTTATACATCAATTTCACATTCTTTCAATTTCTGAACACCAAAGATGATAGATAGAAATAGTGAACCAATTGCGAGTGTTGAATTGCCATGTTAAATGTTTCCTGGATTTCATTTTGAAGCTCTTAAGATGTTGAACAATTTTTGTTTAACAACTATTCAGAGATTCTTTTTCGTTTTCGAGTTATTCGCAAATGAAATATTTAGGTGCCGACCATCCAACTCCCTAAAGGAGAAATTTAGCGAAAGATGAAACGTTGCATTTTGTTCAGAACATGATTTTGAACATCTTTTGCTCAATATAATTTGTCAAAATATTTCTCAATCTCAAGATATAAAGCATCAAAGATTTAGCATTCTGGCCCTTTGTAGCCCCTAATTATGTAATATACGACATAAAAATCATAATATGCAGTTGTACGATTTTGAGATAAACATTTTTTCTTCTTTAATGTATAACAAAATATTAACTGTTAAAGAGTAATCGATTGAACACTTTTAGCCCCTCTTGGCCCCTAATTCGAGTGCCCAGCCCCTTTTTCGGGGTCTCATCTTAAAGATCTTAAGATTCTGAATATTTTGTGTTGAACAACTGTTCAGAAATTCTTTTTCGTTTTTGAGCTATTAGCAAAAGAAATATTAAGTGGCCAACCCTTCAACTCCTTAATTGGGACTTTTAGCAAAAAATAAAAGGTTGCATATTGTTCAGAACATGATTTTGAACATCTTTTGTTCAATATTGCTTATCAAAATATTTCTCCCTTTCGAGATATAAAGCATCAAAGATTAAGCATTCTGGCCCCTTGTGGCCCCTAATTATGTACCATACTATATAAAACCATTATATATAGTTATAAATGGATGAGATAAACATCCTTGCTTCAGTAATGTATTACAAAATATTAACTGATAAAGAGTTATCGGAAAAAGAATTTTGACCCTTTTTGGCCCCTAATTTGAGTGCCCAGCCCCTTTTTAGGGATCTCATTTTAAAGACCTCTAGATTTTGAACATTTTTTGTTCAATAACTATTCAGAAATTCTTTTTCGTTTTTGAGCTATTAACAAAAGAAATATTAAGGGGCCAACCCTTCAACTCCTCAATGGGTACTTTTAGCAAAAAATAAAAGGTTGCATATTGTTCAGAACATGATTTTGAACATCTGTTGTTCAATATTGCTTATCAAAATATTTCTCCCTTTCGAGATATAAAGCATCAAAGATTAAGCATTCTGGCCCCTTGTGGCCCCTAATTATGTACCATACTATATAAAACCATTATATATAGTAATAAATGGATGAGATAAACATCCTTGCTTCAGTAATGTATTACAAAATATTAACTGATAAAGAGTTATCGGAAAAAGAATTTTGACCCTTTTTGGCCCCTAATTTGAGTGCCCAGCACCTTTTTAGAGATATCATTTTAAAGACCTCCAGATTTTGAACATTTTTTGTTCAATAACTATTCAGAAATTCTCTTTCGTTTTTGAGCTATTAACAAAAGAAATATTTGGGTCCTGATTCAATTTTTAATATTATATTTAAATAGTTATTTTCACAGTAACTGATCATAATTTCCTAAATAAATAAATATGCAATTATTCCAGGATTCTTTCAATTCGAAATAATTCACGTACGAGTTGCAAAACTCCGATGACAATGGTACGTCCATATACCCAAAAAGAACCCTAACGGATAAATATATAACTTTAACAATGTTTTCTATCACTTAACAGTTTAAGTAAATAATAGATTGATTTTATTTTTTTTTTTCTATGTGATATATATCAATAATATCTTAAGTTTTTGTAAAACTTGAACGATTTCAATATTTGTATAGCTTGCATTTAAAATGATCTTTTTAAAATAAAGAATGATGTATAGTGAATATTAAAGTGCTACTAAAAGTGACAGACAACATTTGAATTTCATTTTGGTCGTACAAGTAGAAAAGAAAATGTTTATGGATCATTACTATTCTTCTGGATCCCTTTTAACCTCCTTGCGGGTGATTTTACGCAGCCAATATTACTGACGCCATATTGGGGCATAAACCTGTAAACTGCGCAGTAGCCAGAGTAGGAAGCTAAAAGCATTTGATTTATTGTTTACAAGACTTTCCAAGGCTGAATTAGTCGTGTATTTGAACAAGGCAGATTTTTACCAAGAAGGGTGAAAGATTAATCAAGAGAACGTGAAAACATTTATCTGTCATCGTAAGTATCTGTGAAATAATTCTGCATTTGATATTTTATTTCAGCCACTCGCTCTATCGCTTTTGTGTTGAGACTGCAAATGACGGATTCGCTCACGTTGATAGATCAGTTGGACTCTGCCGGTTGTTTTTGCAAATAAATTAAAAGGGAAACCAAACTATTTCGCCGCTGTCACTGTTTTGTTGTTTTTCTTGAAAGTATTACAATAGAGTTTTCGATGGACATAAATTTAGCAAGAGTTACTTCCCGTTGGCCATTTTCTTGGAGGTTGAAATGCTCATACTCCTTCATCATTGTTCAACCAATTTTAAATTTTTATATTTGCAATTTTGAATTAGGAATCATTATTTTTCTGAAGTATAAAATTTTTTGGAAGCCTCCTTTATTTAAAAAAAATTATTTAATAAAGATTTTCCACCAAATATGAATAGGCAGTGTCCATGTTTTGCTATGGGAAACCCAAAATATGTGTCAGATCAAACAGTTAAATACATGTAAGAGGTGCACAAAGGCAGTTTTTACTAAAGATGCTGTGGAAGTCTCATCTATTGTCAGTCAGTGGTAAGAGAGGAGTTGCGGATAATAGTTGGGTACCCCCCAAGCGCGTAACAGAGGGATGGACTTTTCAACCGGGGGTATAATAAAAGTAATGGACTTATAGATAAATAAAAAACACACTTTTTAGAGAGATCAGCAATATTTCTCAGATTTACACTTAAATTGATAGCAATTTTTTTTTTGTCCGGAAAAGTATTCCGCAAGGTTATATCACAATGGTAAAAATTGTGCACAGTTTCGTATAGAATTATATATATGAAAAAACAAAACCTCTCATATAACTTATCTCGAAATAAGGGATTTATGTCTTTTAATGTTAATTCATGCATCAAATTTTTGTTTCCTTAAAAATTAACATTCTTAATTTATAGGTAGAGATTTGTTTTTAGATTAAATACTTTTGCTTACTGTTGAGGACGAAGACCAAGGATGTAAGAATTACAACTGTTGAAAGTTTTTGCATATTTATATCGTATTCTTCCTGAAAAAAAAAACAAAAAGCACAAAAAAACTAAGCAAGTGAACCAGCTAAAAAATATAATTGATTTTTCATACGTAATAGTATTAATAATAATACAAAAATGATATTGCGAGGTGGCATTTAACACGTTTTCAAAATAAAATAACATTAATAACTACTTCCGTTCCTTATGATACTGTTTGCATTGATTTTGTGTTATGTAGAGAAAAGTGTACACTTTGCAGAAATATAGAATATGAAAAGCATTAAATTTGTTCTTTCAGTACTTGAAGTCAATTGACTTTTATTGCAGAAATTAATCTGTTGTCTTCATTTATGATATTGTATGCACGTATTTTATTGTTCATTAAGAGAAGCACAATCGAACTTTGAATTTAAAAGTTTACGGAGCTTCTGAAAAAAACCTTGTCAGTTCTCACGGTACTTTGATTTTTTTTTCCTATCAATTCTCCTTTGCATCATAAACATGACAAATTATGATACATGTTTCATATGAATTAAATTTTGCATATAGAGAAACATTTATGTACAAGTCAAAGTAAATTAAAATAGGTTATATCCTTTCTGTCCATGCAGTACCTTGATTTGCCCGTGAGCCCCGTGATATCTTCCATCGTTTCTAATGTTTGCATTTTGTTCATAAGAACATTTTTTTATTTTGCACTCCATTGACATGATCATAGACTGACCTGCATGAACCACGTGTTCGAAGAAACATGTAAACATGGCGTAAAAGTATTCAATCAACAATTGGTCAGTTGCTCGTGGTAAGATCCTCTGTGTGCATTAATAGCAATAGCCATATAAGGCAAACAAAGGTATGTCAGTGTAGATAATATTACATTTTTTACCAGCGTATCAGTCGCTATTGAGCTGTAATTTTTGCAGTAAACTATGATAAGATGTATTAATTGTTCCCCCCCCCCCCTTAGCCACCCATTTCTTTTGAAAATCATGATTTCAAGTCTTTCAGAAAGGTCTGGAAACACATTTTTCACAGGACATGTTTCAAAAGAAACAAACTAAAGCAATTTCCTGTTTACTGCCAATTTTATTTATAAAACCGGTTCTACCCTATAACCTTTGAATAGGTAAATCTTAACCACGTGTCTTGAATTTAAATCACAATAACATTATTGGGGTGTTTTGTGGAGTTTATTTCTTTTTTGTCATGCATATTTCAATAAATGGAACTCAGGGTGTATTTCACTCGACTTGTGCACATCTTCGAACCTATTCGGTAACCTTATTACCAGGTATGGGTACGTTTACAGCGTTCGAGGCGTTTTCTCGATATGCATCAATTGCATAGGACCTGCAAATCAAAGACGTTGGTTGTTTTGTTCCATTCAAATGATATAATTTCAAAATGTGTTTGAAGTTTTACTGCTTTTTATTTCAAGTTTATTCTGCATAAATTGGCGCACTGTAAAAATACGATACGTACTAATGCATCTTAATTTCTCTTCCAAACTTGCATTTTTTTCTTTTAATTCAAATCAATAATCATTCAAAAATATGATTATTATGTTGTTTATTTTGTTTTTGAAATGCCTTATTCGCCTCTTGTGTTCTCATATGCTTTACCATCGGAGATGTGCACAAGTCGATACCCAATCCAAAAAATCATTCAAGTGTAACGAGCGCATTAGGGTATACATCGTTACAATGAGACAAGGTATCTGAAAGAAATATGGCGGAATACGGCTATAGTTGGTAATTTGGTATGAAACAAGTCGTACATAGATGAAAATGTTGTGTTTTTAAGACTTCATGTCAGCTTTAAGATTAACAAGATTGCATACTCTAAAATAGTGAATTTTATGGCCCCAGGGTCAGGGGTTCTGGTGTTAGGGTGGGGCTCTATTGATTTTATAGTGATAATGCATGAATACTTTAAAAATCTTCTTTTTTGCTCCTGGGTATTAAATAAGTTAGTATATATTTATGATGAGCAAGAGTGTTTCTTCCAAAATTGTGAATTTTGTGGCTTTGAAATCTGCTCTGTGGTATTAATCAACCATTTATAATGAAATAAAATTCATGGTAAAATTTCCACAATTTTTAAATATGTGGCGCCAGAGTCAGTGATTCTTGCTTCTTTCAAAATTGTTAATTTCATGGCATCTGGTTTAAAACACGAACCAAATTTAATATTTGGAAAGTTGTTTCATGACACTCGGGTGACCAATAAAGGTCGTGGGCCTCTTGTTTCCGACTTTGGTTACATACATGTACCTGTACTGAAAGAAGTTTGTACCTTACAAAATATAATATCTAACAAGTTGTCAACACACTCCTTATTTATATAATATTTACGGGTAAATTATATGGTAATCTCGAGAAAAGGTTGTACTTTTAATTTAAAATTGAAATTTTGTTTTTATTGCTGCAATTATTCGCATCAAAACAAACTTAAAATGACATTTTTTATTTAAATCCTGGTTTTGAATAAAAATATTCCAGATATGTTCTTATATATATATCAAGAGGCCCGGGGCTAGATAGTTCACCTGAATATTGTGGCGAAAAAAAGAGCAAAAATCAGGTTAGTATTAAAAAGTGGTTTAAACCTACTCAAAAAAGGGGAACGGGGAAGGGGTACAATTTGAACAAACTTGAATCTTCACTATTTGAGGATTTATTTATTTCTTATATATATGAAAAACCATGGCTTTACTGTTCTTGAGAAGATTTTTTATATATACTACACGTACTATTGTGGCTCCATCATACACAGGGGGTCATTATTTTGAACAAACTTGTATCCTCACTACCTGTGAATGCTCTCACACATAAATATGAACAATCGTGGCTTTGATGATCATCAGAAGATTTTAAAAGATATTTTACTTTTATATTTTGATATTCCTATGAAAAACTTTGATCGTTCAATTGTGACCCCCACCCCTCCCCGGGGAGGCTTCGATATAAATATGACCAATTAAGGCTATAATATTCTGGAGAAGAAGAATTTTTAAAGTTTTTTCCCTAATATATTACTATGTTGACCCTTGAGCGTCCATTTTGGTCCAACCCTATCCTCTGGGGTCATGAGTTATATAAATTTGAAACTACACCACCTGCATATGCTTCCATACAAACTTGAGCAATAATTACTTCACTGTTCTTGAGAAGAAATTTTTAACGATTTTTCCTAAATATTTCTATGTAAAATGATTATCTATTGTGGCACCACCCTTCTTCCGATTTCATATTTTGAACGAACTTTAATATACACCACCTGAGAATGCTTCCATATACATGTAAATATTACCAATCATAGATTTGCTGATTTTGAGAACAAGATTTTTCTTATATGTTCCTATTAATTAAAACTTTGATCATCTATAGTGGCCCTCCCCTACCCCCGAGGGTCATGTTTTGAACAAACTTGAATCTACACTATCTGAGGATGCTTCTATATTTAGAAGGTCCATCCGTAATAGGACCAAATTCTCAACCCTTAAATGTCCGTCAAGTACCTAATACGTTGATATTATATTAAAGCATTTTTTATTAAAAAAAAAAGATTACCCGCGAGAAAATGTCAAAAATTTTGTTTATTAAGCAGTAGTTAATCAACAAAGATTGCATTGGGGAAAAGCTTTTTTTTTGGTCAAAAACATTAAAAAAAAATTGAATATCAATAAATCCTACGTTGGAAAGATGCATTAAAACATTGAAAATAGAATGACAATTGAAAACAATTTTTTTGCCAGCTAAAATATTTTAAATTGATTTTTTTTTATTTATTAAGAAAGGGTGAAAACTCTTACCAAAATTCAAGATCATAAATTAGGACACATCCCACTATACATACTAAAAATTTGACCAGAAAAGCTCACTTCAACCTTTGGCTCAGGTCAGCTAAAAAAATATTGAATACTTAGACATAATAATACGTTTTCTTTCAAAATAAACAACTTAAATATTGATTATTCTTTCCGATAGGATGCCTATACACCTTGCAAGTAGTTTTTAACATGTAATTGTTTGTTTTAAATACAGTAATAATAAACATGTTATGTAAAGTGCATTAGTTACAAGGTATATATAAACCCCGGACATTTAGCTATAAACACTGTACTCTACAGTGTATATACGTCCTAAGAACCTCATCCTTATACCAATTGAATTGGATTCAAGAGGTATGATTATATTTTAAAGAATATACCTTGTTTAATATACGTTACATTATATTGTGGGACGAGGGAAATATGTTATGGGACAGGGTGTAATATGTTGTGGGAAGGGGGGGGGCAATATATTGTGGAACAGGAGTGGCAATACGTTGTGGGACGGGGGCAATATGTTGTGGGACAGGGGGTGGCAATATGTTGTAGGACGGGGGGCAATATATTGTTGGACGGAGTAGGCAATATGTTGTGGGATGTGGGGCAATATGTTGTGGGACGAGGGGCAAAATGTTATTATAAAGTATTTATCCTTGAGTCAAGAGCTGACTGACGTTTTTCATACTAATTGTTAGTCCATTATTTTTACACTGATTGACGACGGATTTTTCCGTTATTTCTCAATCATGAGCACACGGCGGTAGTGAGCGGTCGGCACAAGATGCTCACTCCTCCATGGCACCTGATCCCACCTCTGATGTTTTGGAGGTATGTGCTTGCTCTGCTCCTATTTTTATTGTTTATGGACTTTGATATTATCTCCATATCCTTCATGTGAATGAATTTTAAATCAAGGTTTTATATCCTTCATGTGAATGAATTTTAAATCAAGGTTTTAATTAAGTGACTCTTAAAAAATCAATATTTTAGTAAACATTACTGACTAAAAATTCTTGTGCTTAACGTCCCAATTAAGGAGCTGGAGGGTTGGCCCCTAAATATCTTTTTGGCAAATATCTCGGAAAAGAAAAGAATATCTGAATAATTGTAGAAGAAAAAGTGTGAAAGCGTTAAGTTAGACTCAAGAAAAAGGGGCTGGTCACTAAAACTGGGCTAAAAGTATTTAATCGATAATTTTTAACAGTCAATATTTTGTAATACATTAATGAAGCAAACATGTTTATCTCAGCCACTGAACAATAAGATTTATATGTCATATTTTTATTAATAGGGGCTACAGGACGTCTGAATGCTTAATCTTTGACGCTTTATATAAATCTGGAAAGTGGGAAATATTTTGGCATGTAATATTGTACAAAATACGTTTAAAAAAAAATTTATGAATAAAATGCAACTTTCACTTTTAAATGTCCCTAGTAAGATGTTGAAGGGTTGGCGTTTAAGTATTTATTTTGCATTTAGTCATATCAAGAAAAATGGGATGTTCCTGAAGTTCGGGGCTGATAGGGGTAAAAAAGTTTTTAATTAATTACTCTTTAATGAACAGTATTTTTGTAATATATTACTGAAGCAGTACTGGTTCATCTTTATACTGTTTCACTATTAAGATCTGAATGAAAATCTCATCAACATTATTATCTCGTCTTATTGAAAATAAGACGAAAGATCCACTAGTTGCTCGCAACGAGATCAAATCTAGTTATTATTCCTCCAAAATTTGCGGTTACTCAGAGATATGGTAAGATAGATTTTCCCTTTTTTATATTATGGTACGAAGTTCATAGAAAATTCCGGGTTTTTGCTTTAATTTGCTTTCGTTCGGAAGTAATGACCGAATTTTAATTTTTTTATACCCCCCGCAAACGAAGTTTGGGGGGGTATTTAGGAATCACCTTGTCCGTCTGTCTGTCTGTCTGTCTGTCCGTCTGTCTGTCTGTCCGTCTGTCTGTGCAATTGTGTCCGGTCCATATCTTTCTTACAGAGGGACATTAGAATCTACTACTCCACACTAAGATTGCTCATGACCTAAGGGTGTGTCATGACCTTGACCCAAGGTCATTTTGGGGAGTTCAAGGTCACTGGAAGAAAAATTACATAATTTGTGTCCAGTCCATATCTTTCTTATGGACAAATTTGGTAGGTTCTCATTTCACACAAAGATTGCCCATGACCCAAGGGTGTGTCATGACCTTGACCCAAGGTCATTTGGGAAAGTTCAAGGTCACTGGTAGAAAAATTTCATAATTAGTGTCCGGTACATATCTTTCTTATGCATAAACTTGGTAGGTTCTCATTTCACACAAAGATTGCCCATGACCCAAGGGTGTGTCATGACCTTGACCCAAGGTCATTTTGGGGAGTTCAAGGTCACTGGAAGAAAAATTTCATAATTCGTGTCCGGTCCATATCTTTCTTATGGATAAACTTGGTAGGTTCTCATTTCACTGAAAGATTGCCCATGACCCAAGGGTGTGTCATGACCTTGACCCAAGGTTATTTTGGGAAGTTCAAGGTCATTGGAATAAAAATTTCAGAATTTGTTTTTGATACATATCTTTATTATGGAAAAACTTACTTCTGAAAAACCCAGCGGGGGTTATTTTGTCCCGTTTGGACAGTTCTAGTTAAATGCACCTTTGTCCAGTATTTTTCTCAGAAGGTTTTTGAGATAAAGATGTGAAATTTATAGGAAATTAGATCATGAATTTTTTTTTTATGTGATTTTCGTTCGCTTCTAGTACTTCCTAATGAATCCGGAAGTGAATTTGCATTTTGGTCAATTGTCGACTTCTATTCTTTTGAAATATTTTTTTCAAGATATTTTTAGACGTACTAAAGATAGGTCCATAAAAGCAAAATATATAATTTGTTTTGAAATCAATCGGCCGTTTCGTAGGTCTCAGCCAATTTCGTTTAGCATTTTTAAATTAAAAAGTACTTAAAGGGCATTTTATACTTATGATAACATGAAGATTATGTTTACATGTCTATCTGTGTACAAAAACCATTACAAATGAAAACAAGATGTGTTTGTGAAACACTGATGCCACGTATGGCAACATAGCAAAGATTAAGCTTTTCTTAAATGCAAATTTAACTAAATAGTACCAAAAGTAGGGTTTTCTAACTGGAAAACAATTGTGAAATTTAAAAGTAACCAAATGTTAAAGTTTTTTTTAAATAAGTACAAAAATCTCCAAGGTCAAGGTCAAAAGGTCAATGTAATTAGTATCAAATGAAATGTCTTGCCACATAGAATACTTATGTTGAGCATGAAAGCCCTAGTCCTAACCATTCAGAAGTTATGGCCAACGTTCATTTTTTTTAAAAGTAGGTCAAACTCCAAGGTCAAGGTCAACTTTCTTGTTATCAAATGAAAGGTCTTGTCATAAGAATCAAATGTGTAAAGTATGAAAGCACTAGCCCTAACTCTTTAAAAGTTATGGTCAAAGTTTGCTTTTTTAAAGTAGATCAATCTCAAAGGTCAAGGTCAGAGGGTCTAAGTTCTTGGTAACCAACAAAGGGTCTTCCCACAAGAATTACATATATGAAGTATGAAAGCCCTATTACTTACCGTTCAAAAGTTATGGCCAAGGTTAAAGTTTTTTCACAAGTACGGAAATCTACAAGGTCAAGGTCAAAAGGTCAAGGTTGTTGGTATCCAATGAAAGGTCTTTCAACAAACATTACATATGTGATGTATAAATGTCCTGGTATCTACTGTTCAAAAGATATGGCCAAAGTAAAAGTTTAAAATTTTCATGTAAAAGTGGGTCAAACTCCATGGTCAAGGTCAAAAGGTCAAAATTGGTGGTACACCAACGAAGGGTCTACTCACAAGGATTATATATATGAAGTATGAAAGTCCTATTACTTATCGTTCGAAAGTTATGGCCAAGGTTAAAGCTTTTTCACAAGTACGGAAATCTACAAGGTCAAGGTCAAAGGGCATATCACTAATGCAAGGGCATAACCAAGTTGAATTTCCAAGTTTAGTATATAAATATTTTCAACACGCATTGTAGTTTCTAAAAAGTGCTGCGATCCTGTCTAAATTCTGCAGTTTTATTGTTAAAATTATATTTGTATGATCGAATGCTATATTTTTTGCTGGTCAGCGGCATGAAATATTGATATAATTATATTGTTTTCAAGATTTCATCAGGATCGCAGCACTTTTCAGATACCTTAATAGTTCAAGAGTTGAAATGTAAAAGCTTACTTTGATCCATAGAGTGTATGCCCTTAAATTCACGTTATTGGCCCATAGAATAACAGTGAATAATATTTTATTTAATTAGAGAATACATATTTTAGTGAAAAAAATATTGCTTGATCTGTCTCTCACTTCATACAAACTACGTCACGTTGTAAGAAATGACGTCATATTGACAAGTGTATTGCGATCAGAGACCTGATTATAACTTGTTTTGTGGGATCTAATTAACGACAAAACAGCACGCTGTAGTAAGTTTTTATGTAGTTTGATGATTTCTTACTGGTTAAATTAGCAAATCATCTCATTCTGTGGTATTTTAAAGAAATGTTGTATGACGTGCAATTGTATGATGTCATAGTCAAGTTTTCCCGTACAAATGAGGCTCCGCCTCCTTTTTGTAACCTAAACTGTGCTGCGTCATAGCTCCACCAAATCAAAAGTTATGGACAAGGTTAAAGTTTTTGCGGAAAAACAGACAAACAGAGAGACAGACAGAGAGACAGAGAGACAGACAGACAGACAGACGGACACGACAAAAACTATATACCCCCGAAACTTCGTTACGGGGGCATAATAAGGATGACGACATCTTATTGCAGTAAAAATCAAAGTACTTAAAAGACTTTTAGATACCAACCTTAATCTAAGTGCAGATTAAAAAAAAAACAGGTGTCTTTCTATACATAACCGTCAATGCATACAATACGCTACATATACCTATGTAAGGTATTTTTGTTAGCCAATAAAACTCAAAGTACAGCAGGGACAAAAAGGATATAGCCTATTTTATTTTACTTTGACTTGTTTCTTTATATGCAAAATTTAATTCATATGAAACATGTATCATAATTTGTCATGTTTATGATATCAACGAGAGTTGATATAAAAAAAATCAAAGTACGGTGAGGACTGACAGGTATTTTTTTCTAGATGCCCCGTTAACTTTTCAATTTAATATTTGTTTTATTGTGCTTTTCTTCATGAATCAAAGTACTGAAAGTACTCATGGGAGTTGAACATTGTTATCTGAAAGATCTCACAGGAGGTATAGGAACATCTTCATGCATTCAGATTCAAGTCAGCTAGAACTGATTTGTTAGATATACAAAACTAAACATTAAAAATGATTTCTATTGCATTTAAATAGCTAAGATCATGGGACTGCTCTTAAATTAGCTGCAGAATTGTAGCTCTCCGAAAAAAGGATTTTGACAGACCGGAGAGCTACAGTGCCATCCATTGAAAAAACTGTATATTTATTGCGCACGAACAGTTAAGTTTAGTTCTGGATTAATTCTTTCTAATTTTTACCTCAGTAATTTAACCAAACCAAACAAACAACCCCCATGACCAAAAAAAAAAAACAAATAAATTTTTCAAACTCGAAAATACCTGTACTATTTTTGTTGTTAGGTTTAAACTTCTTTCAGTACCATTTATTACTTAAACTCAAACACTACCTTTATATTTCTGAAACATTTTGATCAAAACGCCCCCTACTTTCTTTAGAATGTGTACAAGATATTGGGTCCCAAGAAACAAACAAACACTCTTTATATTCGATGTTACCATCACCAGACACTAGATTGTCATTTTTCTTCCTCTGATTAAAACAAGTATTTGCTATTCTCTTTTGGGTATGAATGTTCCTTTTCGGACACACTATATTTATAACTTAATCATCAAGTTTTGTTATTCCATAATTTTAAATTTCATTTCAAGTAATATCTATATAAAATTAAGTATGCATCAATACTTTACATTTTGTTTGTTTTACGTTCCATAATTTTACAATCATATTAAACACTTAGCTACATGTAAGTCTACATATTTTTACCTATACACGGCTCTCAAAACCATTGAGTAGTGAGGGATCGTTTTGTGCAAGCACATACTGCGACATGGGATTTCGGTTTATATGGTCTCATCAAAAGAGTTATCTCCAAATGCATCCAACAGGATACGAACCTGTGACGTAAGGATCAATTAACACCTTACGTTGAATCTCTAGAGCAAACTATTTTAACAACTGCGCCACGCGAGTGAGACTTAAAGTTTGTGCTTTTGATTTGATTCAAATTTAATTAAAAATCAGACATAGTTTAACGAGCTACTACAAGAAAGAAAAATAGTTGTAATCATCAGGAACGATCTTTCTCACAGATAGATCATTGGGATTATCATACCATCGTGTCCGTGCATACGCATGTATTCATTAATCTTAACTGCTTTAATTATATAATAAAATCAAATGATACATACTATAAGGTACTTATAATACTGCAATACAAGCACACACACATTTTTCAAGTTCAGATTTGGTGTTGTACACGTGACCAACTGAATGCTGATAAATTCATGAAATTAAGAATGCAAAATTAATGTCATTTGAAATTGTGTGATCGAATATCGGCAAACTTAATGCTAGTATTTTTCCCTTTACCAACGTAAAAAAAAATAAGTTGCATGTATCTGGTCTGACAAAAATTTTCCAGTCTAACAGATTATTTTACTTGTCAGAGCAAATAAATATTTTCCGCAGTGTTTTTTTAAAGAAACGTTGTTCTGTCTCTTTATTGCTGAAACAAATTGAAAGAAGTTGGGTTAAACCTTAGCGTTCCTTTCCTTATACATCTTTGTTTACGTCTCTATATTTAGACGATCGCGTCATTGTCAAACTAGTTAGACCAGTTGTTGCTCCTTGGATGACCTAGCACTTTTTGTAATGGAGCGTAGTGGAGTCAGCCGAGGATTGCTGAATGATAAATGACGGAAAACTGGGACTTTTTTTCATACGGAAATCAAAATATATGTGTCATTTCTCAAGAAAGATGACATAAATATGCTATTCAAATTAAGTTTAATAAAATTCTATTTCATTTACTTTCAAATCATTTATGAAAATTTGATTAAATCAGAAAAATGAGATGGACTATTTTTATTGCGGAAGTTTCTTCGAGTTTATATAGACTGGTACGAGTTTGTATTGAATATCACAGGGGAGTAAATTGGGCGACACAGAAACACCACGACGGCCGCTATATAATTCATTGTAAAATTACTGAGTTAGAAATCGCGTGACAGCCTAGGGAGTCTGAACATAGTTCAACTCCCAAAAATAAAATGCATGCATACAACATCATAAATGAAGACAACAGATTCGTTTCTGCAATAACAATCAATGGACTGCAAGTACTGAGATAACAAATTTAATTCTTTACATATTTTAAATCTCTACGTAGTGTACACTTTTCTCTAAATAACACAAAATCAATGCAAACAGTATCAACCAGGAACAGAAGTAAGTATTAATATGATTTTATTTTAAAAATGTGTTTAATCTCACCTCGCAATATCATTTTTGTTTTATTATTAGTACGTATAAAAAATTAATTATATGTTTTTTTAGCTGGTTGACTTAGTTTTTGTTGTTGTTTTTTTCAGGAAGAATACGATATAAATATGCAAAAACTTTCTACAATTGTATTTCTAACATTCTTGGTCTTCTTCCTTAACGGTAAGCAAACGTATTGAAATCTCTACTTATAAATTAAGAATGTTATTATTTAAGGAAACAAAATTTTGAGGCATCAATTGACATTAAATATGAAAACATAAATCCCTAATTTCAAGATTTGCTATATGAGAGGATTTGTTTTTTTTATATATATAATTCTATACGAAACTGCACAATTTTCAACATTGTGATAATATCATGCAGAATACTCCACCTTTTCCTGACCAAAAAATATTCAAGTTACCAATTTAAATGTAAATCTGAGAAATATTGCTGATCTCTGTTAAAAAGTGTGTTTTTCATTTATCTATAAGTCCATTTGCTTGTATTATATCTCCGGGAGGGTAAATAGTAATCGGGATGAAAGTCCATCCCTCTGTTACGCTTTGGGGGCAACTCCTCTCGTACCACTTCTTGAAAATAGATGAGACATTCACAGAATCTTTAGTAAATACTGTCTTTGTGCACCTCCTACATGTATTTTACTGCTTGATCTGACACATATTTTGGGTTTCCCATAGCAAAACATGGACACTGCCTATTTTTTAATGAAGTGCGATGTTTAGTTTCCGAAGAGTTAAAGTGCGAGAAACTCTATAAACCAAATCAACTCCTGACGGTGGACCATATGTTGAACTGCAGGTTAGTATTTTGATATACATGTACGTCTTGTGTGACCGGTCAGAAACAGAAATAAGAGCATCGAAGTACATAATTTATAACAATATATAAGTAAAACAAGTTTTAAAATATTTCAATTTAATTAAAATTAGATGTTCCATTTCCGATAAAGCTCCTCAAACATGTAACAACATCCAATTCGGGGTCACATCAGGGCGACCTTTCGATTATGAATAAAACACAAAGATTTTGGCCATCAACTGATCGTGTTTAAACCAGACGCCATGAAATTCACAATTTTTTAAAAGACACTGTTTATCCTAATTATACACTTAGCATGCTTACTCTAGTTTCTTTATACCCAGAGGTAGATCAAATTTACAAATGCACTTCCACTTTATAACCAGTTGTGCACACCACCCACAGGAACCACTGGAGCCACATATTTCAAAATTTTGGAAATTTTCTCATAATTTTTATTTCATCATAAATGGCTGATTAATACCAAAGAGCAGATTTCAAAGCATTAATATATTTTCAGACTATGTTATCCCGAAACCCCATTAGCTATGACCCAGGGGGGCATAAAATTAACCATTTTGTAAATTCCAATTTATTCGTCATAGATATATATACTTAGATCATAAGAATAATAATACCTTGGAGCAAAGGAAAAAAATTCAAATAATAATACATTTTTCATCAAAACAATTAAAGAGCCCCCCTCCTACATACCAAATGGCAAAAATCCTGATCCAGGGGCCATAACATTCACAAATACAGTGATGCGCTCTTGCTCATTATAACTTTATACTAAGTTTATTTCAGGGAAGAAGATTTTTGTAGAGTTTATGTATTTTCACCATAAAAATCAATAGAGCCCCGAACTTACACAAGAACCCCTGACCCTGGGCCTATAAAATTCACAATTTTGGAAGAGACACTCTTGCTCCTGATAACTTATGTTAGTTACTTTATTTACTACCAAGAAGTAGAGAAGAAGATTTTCAAAGAAATAATGCATTATCACTACTATGACCGACAGTAGTCAAATCGGCCGACACATTCTTGTTGATAGATTTATAAAAATAGGGATCTTTAAGGTACATAGGCACATATTTGAAGTAAATACTTTCTGCTTAATATCATGACTTATATTACGCCATTGAAAGTGTCAAATTTTAAGATTTCCCAAATAAACTAACTCTTATTGCCGATGAGCCTGATATGGATACAAGAAAAATGTACCAATAATGATTAATAATAAGAATAACTTTAGGTTTAGAAAGTTGTATTTATATATATAACAGTAAAACATGCGTAGTGTATACTGTAGTGCACTGTATAAGTATAAATCTTTGTACCATTCAGAGTCCGAATTAAGACACGAGAAAAAAAATCACAAACCAAAATTTATGTTAAGATACGATTTCAAATTTGAAAAACCTGGCATTAAAGTGTGTCTATTTAACTGATATATTTTCCACCCACAACATGCATGCAAAAGGACAGAAAGTTTAGACCTGAAATACGGCCACGTATAATACATGTATATCTTTCCCTTTAAGATTTTTCTGAAACTAAGAGCCCTTTTCTCGCAGATTGAAAGAGACACATGTTAATAATTTTTTATATAGACTATATGAGGAGAAACATTAGTAAAATACAGTTTATACTTTGTAAGACAGTCCATGATATTACCCGACCAGAAGAGAATTTCATTTAATCCTGGGATCAATTAAGACTAACTCATAAATATTCAATAAAGCCGAGTTTATAAAATCATGAAAACTATTTTACCTTTACTCGAGACCCATCCAACAAATAATGAAAGAATAACATAACAAAATAATTTATTTGTTGTATTATATATCTACATTGAATTCTTATTAGAGTTTAATTACATGTGTTTTCAATGAATTACACTATATACATGTAATATGCGGTATAACTGGGTTTCTATTTTTTTTTTCGTAAAAAAATTAGGGGAAAAAGCAACGTCAAATTAATTTTCTAGAACTTCGCGTAAAATAACGTCATTTTGACGTTACCGAAACTGACACGGTGACACCAACACCGTGCGCAACGTCATATACTTTTTATAAACAGGACACGGGCTCTGTTGTTGTTAATGTTTACGATTCACCGGTTGTGTTCAATGTAAAAGTCTGCTCACAAAAATTGCACGGACTGACAATATACTGAGTGTTTTGCCTTCGAACATTTTCTGGATTTTAATATTTCTGGTTTTAAAATTTTTCACGTTTAATGCAACAAAACGTAACTTTGAAAATGATTTAGGATTCAATAGGTTAAGGATAGATGATACAAACAAACTTTTGTCAAATAATTTTAAAATAATGACATGAATCATCTTTTAATGAATAAATTGAATGTGTATCACCTCGTAGTTTTTAAATTTCTAGTAAAATTTTCATAAAAATAGGATTTTAAGTGAAAATAAAAATTGTAAAGATTAATAACGATGTTTTGAGAGAGGTAGACTTTTGAACATCATAAAGGTTTACAATTTCTTTACACTGTAGAAATATAATAATTGCATCATTTTCAATGAAATTAAGCCACAAAACATATACTAATCCAGGCACCCATTTTAGGTCACCTGAGTCACTTAGGTGACCATTGCCATCCGTTTTCGTCCGTCGTGTGTTCAGATTTGAACACTTTCAGCATCTTCTCTGACACCACCCAACCAAATTTTGTATACATTTATGAGCGAAGGGGAATAAAAATTATGAATTTCATGTTTCCAGCCCCCCCCCCCCCCCCCCCCCCCCCCCCCCCCGGGGCTTGAGGTGTGGGGCGAAAACCACTAACATTTATGAAGTCTTTAAAAATCTTCCTCTTTACTCCTGGAAATCAAGCAGGCAAACTGTTAGCATAAATGTAATTAGCATTGAGTTTTCTACCAAAATTGTGAAATTCATGACCCCAGGGTCAGGGGTTCTAGTGCTAGGGTGGGACTGTATAGAATATAAAGTGAAAATGCATTATTTCTTTGAAAATCTCTGCTTCTGGATATTAAATAAACAAATTAAGTACAACGTTCTGATGAGCAAGAGTGCCTCTTCAAATCTTCTTCTCTGCTCCTACGTATTAAATAAACTAAGTAACTGCATAGTTATGATGAGCATGAGTGCCTCTTCCAAAATTCGGAATTTTATATTTTAGGCCCAGGGTCAGGGGTTCTTGTGTAAGTTCGGGGCTCTATTGATTATACAGTGAAAAGGCATTTTTTCTTTCAAAATCTTTTCCTTTGCTCCTGGGTATTACAAAATCTACCAAGTACATAATTATGATGCCTCAACCAAATTTGTGAATTTCATGGCCCCTGTGTCAGGGGTTTTTCCATTTGGTGTAAGGGGGCTCTTTTGATTATATAGTTAAAACGGTGGTATTGTAACTAATACGACAACTGGTGACAGATCATCTAACAGAAACAGAGGACAGATTATTTACAAAATATGCCTTATCCTTCAGAATCGGATGATCCTTTCTAACTTGATTTCTTTAAAGGTATGATTAATTTTCTTCCTTTTCATAGCGATGCTCCAACCGAGTACGAGAAATGCGCAGCCAGGGTACTGAATGCTTGTTGGCACGACTTCTTTTCATCTTCTTGGGATTTTTGGAAAGTTGAAGAAAAAGTCTTCCAATACCGGTATAAGAGGCTAGAGCAAGTTAATCAAAAGTGTGGTACATGTAAGATCCTTATTTTAACAACTTCCTTTTTATAACCCCCCCCCCTTCCCCTCATAAAGAAAATTCAGGGCGCCAGTGTATTTAAATCACCATATCCGTCTGTCTGTGGACGTGGATATTGCATGGCTTTGTCTGCAAAGAGCTAGAGTCACTTTATGCATAAAATGGCCCTGTATTTATATCAATGAATTAACTATAATCCTCTTTCCCATTCAAAATATCAAAATAGAGTATACTATTGATGCTTTCATTACCTACTTTAAAATTTCATTTAGAGAATCAAGATATTAGAAAACAGGCTTTGAGAAATTGCAGTGTTCTTGAAATTTGCAAAAAATGCGTATTTGACTAAAGAATTAAAATATGAGCACGCCTCGCAATCCCTAAAAAAGGAATTTAACTATTCATTAGGCTTAATGATTCATTAAATTTAATAAATCGTTGATACAACCGGGTCCAGTCTATTAGTTATTGCTCTAGCTTGTCTGTCTTCCTTGAAAGTTTATTATTAATAACCAAATATCTAAAATCGATTAAAATAAAGCGAATCAAAATAAAGATTTGACTGTTTTTTTAAGAGAAAGGTGTATTATAATTATACAATTCTAAAATGAGTATAGATGTATAAGCAATACTAAAGGCTCAAATTTAATCTTAACACGATTTGATTATAATTTTATCATTTGAGAAATAAACAACATTATTTGGTGAACATGGCGTTATGAATAATAATTGCTCTACTGGCAAAGTCCATCATGGAAAATATGCTAGCAGAGCTTTTATGCTACTTTGTTTACATATATAATATATATATCACATATATAAATAGAGAACAAATACTATTCTACTTAGACAAACATGATTTAACAACAAGGTCTTCGTCTTTCTATAATACCACAGCGTTTCGCAAGGGGTCTCAGTTTTTCAGGTCTAATCCGAAGGACCCGCAACTATCACATCAAAGTGCCGAACGCATGTCGAAGGAACAGTTGCTACCCATTTTAATGACTAGGTCAGTCGCAGCCGAGATACGAAGTCACGACCTCCCAATAACGAAGCGAGTGCTCTACCGACTGGGCTACCGTAAACGGTCAAACTCTATGGAAACGCAATACTGAAATATGAAAGATGGTCAAGGTTAAAGATTTTTATGAGTTCTAAAATCTCTAAGGTCAAAAGATCAAGGTAATTGGTATCCATGAAGATCTTGCTACAAAAAATACATAAGTGATGTAGGAAAGACCTAGCCCTTGCTATTAAAAAGTAATTGCCAATTTTCAATTTTTCTCACAAGTACGGAAATCTCCAAGGTCAATAAGTCAAGGTAATTGGTATGCAATGAAAAGTCTTGCGACGAAGAACACGTAAGTAAAAAATGACAGCGAAAGTCCTAACTGTTAAAAAAATGACCAAGTTTTAAAATTTTTTAAAAAGTAGGCCAAGGTCAAAAGGTCAAAGTTCTTGCTATCAAATGAAAGGTCTTGTCGCAATGATTAAGTATATAATGTATTAAAGCACTGGCCCTAACCTTTTAAAAGTTATGATTAAGGTATATCAAACTTCAAAGTCAAAGTTCTTGGTATCCTATGGAAGGTCTTCTCACAATGATTACATATGTGCAATATGAAAGTCATATCCCTAAACGTTTAAAAGTTATGGCCAAGGTTAAAGTTTTTTCATAAGTGACAAACTGACAAAAATCTGAATATAAAACTATTTTGCGAAAGACGAGTATTTTGTTTTGAATGAAAACAATTCAAACAGATTAAATCTGATACCTATTAGAACCTAAGAATAACTTTATACAATAAAATATACATGTACTATAAATCAATAAGCAAATAAAAGCTATACAAGAACATTTCTTAACTTATTTCTTAGTTTTATACGGAAAATACAATTAATGGTTAACATGAAATTAAACATCTTTCTCCGATTTAAGTCGCTGTCTTTGCATTTTATCTTAAACCTTTTTTTATATCAGCATATCAACGAGGTATTTCTTCACAACTGAAATTGCTATGAATTATTAACCAAAGGAAGAGAATTCTAATATTAACTGACTCCATAAATCAAATAAAACTGTTATTCATGATGAATAATTTTTTTTTTGTAAATTGTGTACGTTATTGATTAATAACAAAGTTATGTCCATATCAGAGTTGCAAAAGTCAACAGGCAAAAAAAACAAACGTCGCTATTGTGAAAATATCAGAAGAGACCAGGTCTTCCAACAATATATTGGAATCTCGTGTGTACCAATTGCGCTCCGTTATTAGCAGACGTATTCATAAGATGCAGGATTTGTGCAAAATCTTATGCGTGAGGAGAAGAAAAACACTTGCTTGCTTACCTTAAAGATGCATGGGCACAGTTAATATTTTCCTTTTTCCTAATATTTGTGAAAGTGCAAGGATGTGTCAATCAAACCCGCCAAAAAAGTTTTAATAACTTTTAAATTAATTAAGATTTTTAATTCATTTTTGCGTGAAATACTATTTGAATATATGTGTTGTAATATACAGGAAATATTAACTTCAAATGTGTGTCAATGCACGTTTAAACTCAATATTTCGACGTACTGTCAATTAACAATGGAAATTTCCATTCCTACGTCAATACGATATATCCTTGTGAGGTTGAGATAAAAGATACAACAGAGCCGGACATATCTGTTTCATACTTGCACATTTTACTTGAAAAGGACTTAAGTGGAAATCTTACATCCAAACTATATGATAATATACAACAAAATACCCCTTTTGAGGTCAACATTATGAAATAAGGACCAGGGGCCTGGCCCACGAGGTGGCCTCACCTGACCGAGGCCGCTTCCTGCCGAGTGTCCAGGTCGAGGGTCCTTATTTCACCATGTTGACCTCACAAGGGTCAATCAAATGTTTTATTATACCGATATATATTGAAAAATAAATATGAATCTCTATAGCCGTTATCAATTCTTTCTTTGGTCGGGATCGGGATTCCCTACACTCCGTGTCGTGAAATTGTTTACATTGAAGTTTGCAAGTCGTGTAAGTTTTTCGATCATTAAAACAATATTTGGTTAATAGCGACATACATTGTTATAAATAGCGATTACTTTTCGTCTATACAGTAAAAATCTAACATCGAATTCAACTCACCGGTCACGGTAGCCTAGTGGTAGAGCGTTCGCTTCGTGATCGGGAGGCCCGGGTTCGATTCTCGATCGCGGCGCCGCGTCATACCTAAGACGTAAACATAGGTAGTGACTGTTCCTTCGCCAAGCGCTCGGCACTAGAAGTGAAAGTCACGGGTCTTTCGGATATGACCTTAAAAACGTAGGTCCCGTGTCACGGTAGGCGTTGGCACGATAAAGAACCCTCACTGCTCAATGGCCCTGAGTGCCGAGTATAGGTCTAAATTTGAAGCCCTTCACCGGCATCGGTGACGTCTCCATATGAGTGAAAAATTCTCAAGAGGGACGTTAAACAATATACAATCAATCAATCAATCAATCGAATTCAACTCTTAAAGAGTCGCTTCTACATTACATTGCACTGGTAAATTAATCTCCAAACAAGTTGATGAAACAAGAATATCAGCAGTCGCTTTTAAAGTCATCATTTCGTAATTCCTATGGTCAATACAATGACCTTGTCAGCAAATACAATTTATCATTGAGTCGAATGCTGATAGACTTTTTCTCTTATAATTGTTAGTCAAACAAAATTGTCAACATATTTTTCCGTTATTTCCCGATCATGAAGAGGAGCACACGTCAGGTGCTACCGGTTGACATGGGATGCTCACTCCTACATGGCTTCTGATCCCACCCCTGTTATTTTGGAGGTTCATGTTTGCTCTGCTCCCGTTTTGTATAGTTTGTGGACTTTTGATCTTGAATACTGTTTTTTATCTCCATATATTCAATACGGTAAAGAAAAGACATTATTTCATATATTCGAAATGATGATAGACAGCCATGCAGATACAATTTATCTTTGAGAGACAAAGGCACAAATTAAAAAAAACAACAAATTTTTAACTGCATGAAGAAACTCAGGTGAAGAAAGGAAACATTTTTTTTATTGACAAAGAACAATATTCTTAAATGTTCGGATAGGTTTCTATGAGGCATATACAGGTAAATTTAATGAAATAAAGACACGGACTGCAACTATATTCAAAGGAACATTCATTAATGAGAACAAATATAGACTGAGGTTATTTTTTAAATTTTGTTATTGCTGTTTGAAGAGTTAAGAAAAAAAAGCGTCCAAATTTATTTATTAAAATAAATTTCTAGATTTGGTTTACGTTGTAGGAAGCAATGGAAAACAAGCCGTCATCCCGTGTTGTACCACGTATTAACCTGCAAATAAAACATTGTACGCATAAAAAGGACCGTGCAGTAAACAAAAAATTATAAACATGTAGGTTTGTGTTAAATTTTTAACACTGGGAAATTAGAAAGCGTAAAGACATACCGATATACAGCGTATTTTAATAAGTTCAGACTAGCTAAAATTGAAAAAGATATCGCTAATTATTTTGTTTTTTTTTTTTAAATAAAGATAGGAAATTACACAAAAGAAACCATTCGTTTTTCCTAGATATCACATATTTAAAACAATAACCGATTTATTTCTGGCTCGGAATTCAACTGTAGACACAGATTGAAGTCAATTTAATCATAGACCTGTTGGGATATCTCAGTTCAAAAGTATGTTTATCTTAATTAAGTATACAAGTAAAAATTTAATTTTTTTGCATATATTAAATTATATTTTCCCACTTTCATACAAAATGGAGTTGTGTCTGTTTTAAGTATGTAGTTTTTGTTCATTTAAAGGTGTACGAGGCTTTTGACACCCGGAGAAAACACTGCTCGTTACATAGAGAAAGAGAACCGGAAGAGAGAGTACCGCAGACATCAGAAACAGAGCATTAAGTACAAGAAAAGACGCAGAGAGCTTAAATCTACAATGACTCAGCAGGTATATTTCAGTATCTTTGATCAGTGCGGGATTTGTATTTGTGTTTAAGAGAGGGCTTTGATATTTCTTTTTCTATTCATTAAAGGTTTCAACATCAGAGATTAAAGAAGGAGCTACATATCAACTTGCTGTTGATCTTGAACCCTGTGATGTGTTGACTGAAGAGATACCATCACAGATGTATCTACCAACTTGCAGTGCTCACATTGTACAGGAGGCCAAAAATACTTTCCTCTACTTCGACTTATAGACAACTGGTTGAGTTATTATCACCTTTATAAGATAGTTTTACTGTTCATCAGATGTTAAATTTTATTATCATAAACTTTTATTTCCTTATGTGTGAGTATCACACAAAGGTATGCATTTACCATCTCACATAGTGAGCAATGTAATCCTTATAGCTTATATCAATCATTGTATGATTAAATACTTTATAATTCTTCAGGCACACAATCCAGCATAGTGGAACTTGCTTGTGTCTGCAAGAATAACATCTTTCACAGGTACGTTCTACCAGATGCACCTATTCATCCAAAGGCGACAGCGGTGAATGGTTTGCATGTGGCAAGTGGAAAGTGGTTTCATAATAAAAATCCATTTGATGCTATTGACATTAAGAAATGTTTGTCCGAATTTCTCAATTGGTTGAAATCATTACAAAATCCATTACTTGTATGCCATAATGGGAAATGCTTTGATTCTATTATTCTTGTTAAAGCTTTCTTAAAACATCCAGAGTGTGGAGTTTTACAAGAAACTATTAGTGGATTTATTCATAGTTTACATGTTTTCCAAGAAATTTTCCCAGGAAGATGTACATTTAGACTTGATTGAACGATTGATTGTATACTGTTCAATGCCCCTTATTAGAATATTTCACTGATATGGAGACGTCACTATTGCCGGTGAAGGGCTGCAAATGAGGCCTATGCTCGACACTTACGGCCTTTGAGCAGGGAGGGATCTTAATCGTGCCACACCTGCTGCAATTCGGGGCCTCAGTTTATACGGTCTCATCCGAAGGACCGCCCCATTTAGTCGCCTTTTACATGTACCACAAGCAAGGGGGTACTGAGGACCTTTTCTTACCCCGATCCCGACGAGGCCATATAGATTTGAATCCCTAGTTTCAGAAATAATGGGAGTGTCTTATGAGATACATTCAGCAACAGTAGATGTTAAGATTTTACAGGCATTTGTGAACTATCACAAACAGACTGAAGACATTCTTTATAAACATAGTTTTGATGTAAATTTTGTACAGAATTCAACTGATTTTTAGATGAAGTTAGGATTTTCACAGCTAGGTTAAGGCCGCCCATAGGAAATAAGCCTTGAAATATTCCGAAAAAATCATTATAATGTTGATTTTTTTTTCTTAGCATGAGTTTTAATTTAATGGGAACTATACTAATGCATATGTATGTATGGGGTCTCAACCGAGTTCGGCCAACGCGACTTCACGTACATCAGCTGTTTGTCACGTGACATGTTTAAAATTAGAAAAAATATGAACGGATGCAAAGATCGTAAAAGTTCAACGATATACGGATAATTTTTCACTATGAAAATTGATTGTGTTTTCATTAAGACAAATTTCCTAACCCGAAAAGTGCTGGAAGCAACTTCTCCATACCCAGGAATTATATAAAATTTAGCCGACTTTTGATAAACTATGTGCATGTAACTATACGCATTGAAGAAATGTAAAACTACTGAAAAAATCAACAGCGCACGACTTGCTCCCAGCACTGTTCAAAATAGTAGGGACAGTAGCTACATGTGCATAAAAATATTATAATTTATAATCAAACGGATATCGTTGAACTTTTGAGATTTTGGAAGGGTTGTACATGTGGTTGTAGTACGTTTCTGTATAAAAGTGCATGACTGCGGCTTTATAAGAGACCTAATAGTTATCAATTAAATAAGATTCTAAACTATTGATTAATGAATTCAAAAATATGAATCAATTATACTCAGATCACACTTATATAGATTTAATTTTCATATTTTCAGTTCCACTAATAGCTTTATCTGCGTCTCAAGTATAAAGAAACTGCGTGTCAAACTAGCCTATGACGTCATATACAGCGAAATCAAGTTGGCTTTGATTTTACATTCGAATAGTGTTTTAATGACAAGATAAGTTACAAATTGATTAATATTTACAATAATCATGAGAAATCAAAGTATTTAGGAGTTTATGAAAAAGGAAATTATTATTTATCCGCCGAGATTCATTTGTACAATTTCAATGTGACGTCATAATCGAATTCCAGAGGCTCTGCATACATTGATCTATCTTTGGGTAGCCCTTAACCTAGTTGCGTTGCGTTTTAAAAAGTCTTTAACACTTTTTTAGAGTTCACTCATATTGGAAATTAGCTTCTTTTTTTTTAATGTTTCACATATTGTTTATGTGTCACATTTTGTTTAATGTTTTACATTTTAGGATCGGATGCACTTGATTGTTCGTATGCTGAGATAGAAAGGTGTTGTCAAAAGAGACACGTCTCGATTCCAGCATTTGCAGTGTACATTAATATGAAAAAAATTTACTGCAGGTATTGTTTTATCTTCAAGCATCTAGCTATACAATAAAAATGCTGACTATTTAGACATTTTACCACCATATTAGTAAAATACTTAATATGAGTATGCCGTGATCAAGAATTTTTTTTATCCCACATGAACATGCTAGGTATTTAAATTTATTGCATCCATTATTGAAGATTAAGGTAGGACACAAAAGATAAGCCAAATTTTTCCTCAAATTCAGTTTTTCAGAATCTTTGATATTTTGTTCTAGGATACAAAATCTCTCTTAATATATAATATTATAGAAAATCAAACAAACATTCTTTACCCACATTGTATGAAATATGGCCTATCAGACCCCTGTAAGAAGATTGAGAAATCACACACTCTACTTGAGAATGAGCCTTATTTTAGAATTATCAATTGATCTTTTGCAAGTTTGTGTTAAAGTCTTGATAAAGATAACCTTTTTGTTACTTCAACTTAGTCAGTCATATTGATACTGGACCATTTCATAAAAATATAAAGTAAAAATACATAGCGTCGGAATTGAAAATTCATATGTAAATATCCTACACTTAAAGTTTTCTAAAGATCGAAAAAAAAAAGTATAATTCAATTTTGAAAAAAAAATTACAGAATGATTAAAATGGGTCCCATAATAAAATATGTACAAATAAAGAAAAATGAACCGGTAGTTTCTGATATTTTGGCGATTAAAAAAAATTAAATGGCAAAAATTTAGTGCTTAATTATACTTGATTTAACTTTTAAAAATTTTCAAACAGTATAAAAACCCATTTAAACACAGTTTTCTATAGGCTGTGCTCATTTTTCATCACCAATCTATCACAATCTGAAAGTTTTTGACAACATTTAACCACACCGGAAGTGACCTTGATCCTCTTCTGAGGAGAAAATTTCGCGTCACAACAGGTTAAAAGAGTATTAAAGTGTCCTGAAAAAATCTTAGAAACATGGAAACAAACCATTTCAATCGTACAAAAATGAAAAGAAATCGGTGCTTGTAGTAGTCTTATATCAGCTCAAGCAGTCTTAATTATCCTAAAAGTGGCGCACTTACGTGCTAAACACCCAAGGATATTGACCAAAAGGCATTTGTGTGACGATACACTGTCAAATTTCCGGATCTGAATCCCAATGAACATATTTCGGATTTTAAAAGAAATGTGAACATGCTAGGTATTTAAATTTATTGCATCCATTATTGAAGATTAAGGTAGAATGATTAAAATGGGTCCCATAATAAAATATGTACAAATAAAGAAAAATGAACCGGTAGTTTCTGATATTTTGGCGATTAAAAAAAAATAAATGGCAAAAAAAGTAAAAGATTAAGTAGATTACGTCACAATATTTGACCTTTGTCCTCTTCGTATGACCTTAACCTTTATAGTACAAAAAGAACGGAGACTCTTTATATGCGTGTCCAAATATCAGCCCTCTTCTATTTATTGAACAAAAGTTACACTGATTTTTATATCAGATTGTTACATGCTTGTTTATTGTACTTAGATAGCGTAAACATATTCCAAATTGTAAGTTCCCAAGTGACCAATATAAAGAATTCTCTGATTTTTTCACAAAATATGCCACAATCATGCCAACACTTATTTTTCTTACAGGAGTCATTCATTGTTGTCAATATAGTATATCATTCTTTTTTCTCCAGTATTCTACCTTCAGGGGTATTAAATTTCTTCCAAGACTATACGTCTGCATGTCTGTTTAAAACAAAAAAAACTTACTTTAGTGTAGATGGGGCTATTACTTTCAATTTTCACACGTGTTTTCCAAGTGACAAGATCTTTTTTTGACCTTGGACTTTGGCCTCCTTATTTGTACTAAACTTGAACCTTGGCAATTACATTTGAACACTTAGTGCGGCCTTCATAGTTCATACGTTAATTCTTCTAACAATATCTATCTTGGGAAACAATTTTACCTTGACCTTGGAGTTTGACCTACTATTTTTTTTTATTTCCTTGCTAGTTAATATTTCTCTCTGGACTTTCCCTCCATTGTGCTACATGTAGGTCCCTTGAAGGATAGGCCTATAAACGCTTTCCACAGTTTTATTCTGCTGTTATGGTGATTATATTGTGTATAAGGACACATGTTTTACAGTGAATTCAGGAGGCAGATAAGGTGTATAAAATCAGTAACTGATTATAGCAAATCAAATCCATCGTACCCTAAGCTTGTTATCCACAGAGGATATACCACCACGAACCAAGTGAAAGTAAAACTAAACATTTGGAAATGTGGTAAGAAATATAAGAAATGAGAATACTGCTACGATTCTTACCACATTTCCAAATGTTTAAATTCCGTCTTCTTTGGAATATGATATTCACTTCGTTTTTGTGACAGATAAAAATTACATGTGTGTAAAATGGTTTCAAATATTTCGTTGATCGAATCGTTGTTAAAAAGCAGGTTTCATCTAGTTTTCACAAGGCATATACATGAATTAACAAATTTCTATGATTTTAATCTTCAAATATTTTTGACGAAACGAACAGTGATAGGACAATAAATTAATTGAAATAAACAAGAAGTATGTGGACCAATGCTATCTAGAAGAACCCCGCACTTATGAGAATGAATACTATTTCAAAATAACTTAGTGACGAGCAGATGTACTGATGAATATCCTTGATATCAGGTTGAACAGAAATGAGTCACAGTAGATGACATGCCTCAGCAAAATACGTGCTTAAATATTTAGCATCTGCGATAAGAAGTTGCTAAAAAAAGGAAAGTTTGTTTTTGGATTTGAACATAAATGAATCTAACCAATCGAGCTGCCTCAACAAAATATGTGTTAACATTTAAGCAGTCATCACATTTTCAGATAGCTTATCATTAAATACTCATTATGAAAAAATAAAACAATCAATTTAAAAAGAATGACATTTTCTTTATCATGTTACTTTTCACAATTCCAACGCTTTGTGAGAATGTAAGGAGAGGACATTTTGAATCTGGCAAACTTGTCTGTATCAGATTAGATATTTACGTGACGTTGGAGAACATGTTAGCATTTCCAAAGTTACTGAGAAGGGATCTTTTTCTCTTGTGATGTCTGTCAAGCAAAGAAAAAAAAATAAAACTGCTTCGATTCCAAAAGTCAGTTTTGTTTGGGGAGGGTGTTTCTTGATAATTAAGGAGGGATTATTGGTATATTTTCTTTTTCTCTTGTGATGTCCGTCAAGCAAATAAAAAAGTAAAAACTGCTTCGATTCCAAAAGTCAATTTTTTGTTTGGGGAGGGTGTTTCTTGATAATTAAGGCCAAATTACTCTTTGCTAATCTCGGGCAAAGAGCAAAATCAAATAAATCAACGAGTTTAAAAATTCAATTCCAGACTTAAAATATTGCATTGAATAAATAAAATTTGAGTACTTCTCATTTTTCATGAAAACACTCCTCCATTTTTTTGATGACATGTAAGATACAGATTTTAAGCCAATCAAAATCTTCGTGCGGGATGAGCACATACTGTTTCGTGTTTTAGATCCACTTTCCATCGACGGGCAGAGTTTTGACGCTATTTACGGAGATATATGAAAACAAAGACATACATGCCATATATGGTTGTGTAGAAAAATTATCGTAGAAGACATTGGTAATGAACAGTTTGCCATTGGTGCTTTTCATCTGAAAGTGTAAATGAGTGCGTTTCTGAGGAGGGGGGTACTAAGTGTAATTTGGAGCTAAATACCTTGTGTTATTGTTATACATGTACTATGGGTCAAATAAATATTTCCGAAACAAGTGCCTGTGGTTCAGATATACAGAAATGATAATAGATATGAAAACATTTCTAGTGGTCATAGGTATGGTGTAAGGGGCATTAACATGTGGAGGTCAGGAGTTTTGGGTAGGGTGATTGTTGATAACTTATTTGTGCTTTGAAACAACCTTTAATTTTCGTTGATTTAAATGTTGCATTAATCTTTATATGTCGTAAAAGAGCTTCCATACTTTGTCCTTGTATATAAAAGTAATCCGTCAACTGTAAAAGTCGGTGCTTCTCGTACAAGTCCAATAGGGATATTAACACCTTTATATTTCTGTGTACATGTCAATGGTTTAAAAAAACTGTTGACAAAATCGAAACTATGACATTTGTCGGCTATGCGTTTTAATTTGTCCACGTTTTCGACATCCTGCCCCGAAATAATCCCTTGTAAGATATGGTGAGATAGGTTTAACTGTTACTCATTTGCATGATTATACTTATAGCATGTTTATTATTGTTTAGAGCAAGAATACATAACTTTAGAATTCATTATTTAAGGGTGCAATAGGTAAAAGCAAGTGAGTTTGGCCCAGGACCACTTATGGTGATGCAAACTCCCATGCAGGGTTATCGTTCGTTCTTCTCTCCTGCAATGAGATCACGTCAAGATTTTTTACATAACGTATAATTGATACGTGATATTTGCTGGATTGTTTTAAATTCAAGTAATAGTTCAGAATTGATTGAGTAAATATCTATCTTGAAACTCAAACGTAAGCATAGAAATTGAATTTTTATGAATTAAAACAAACGCTTTATTTATCTTGTTTATCACTTTGATATACGCAAGCTAATAACAGAAGTAAATGTATGGAGTGATGGTGGTGTTGTAACTTATTCGATCCCTGGTAACAGATCGCCCAGGACAGGTCATCTTAGAAACTTTCGAGGACAGATTACTTCCAAAATATGCCTCCTTTTTCAGATAATCTTCCTTTAACAGATTTTTCATAGAGATGTTTTCTTTTTTATCGTTTTCACAGCGGCGCTGAAACGGACTACGGGAAATGCGCAGGCAGGGTACTGTACTCTTGCATATTCGCTGGCCTTAATGTGGATGTCTTTATACTTCGGAAAAAAATCCTACGTTACCGTTTTGAGAGGACAAAGCAAACTAAGAAATACTGTGGTAAGTTGCTTATTTCTAACAAGTTCCTTTTTATACCCCCAAAGTATATACATGTAGTCGGTCACATGATCGGACTTTCTTGCGTATGGAAAGCAAAGTGCACGAGGCATTTAGGAATCTTGACTGTGACGTCATATGACTTCGTATTTATACATTATTTTGCATTTAATAAAGTCTAAACAGAGCATGTTGTCTTTGTAATGTGAATAGAAATTAAAATATAAATATAAGAAATAAAATATCATTTTTAGAGTGTCCATGGGATATGACATGAAGTCGGTATGTGATCAAATCTACTATAACGCCCTTCGTTAGTATCACGAGAATATTGCTTGGATTTGTCTTAAAAATTTAAACACATCATTATAGATATAAAAAAAGGGCCCGATTATTATTTTATTACTTTTGATATTTTTTTGCATTTTAATTTTTTTCATTACACATTTATTCATAATATAAAGCTTAATATTTTGTAACATTAAAACAAAATTGTATATTTTCAACAAAGTGAAATAGGTATTCTTCTCACTGTGCATCACACAGCAGATAATGTAAATCCATTAGTCCCTTGGGAGTAATGAATGGACATGCATCCAATTAAGGTGGTATGGGATACCAGATGAACTTTCTCCTACACATTTATTTGCATAAATTATAAGAGTTTGAAATACTCCGACCTTTCAATATGACAAAATATAATTTTAATTATTTTTTAAGAAAAACACAAACCTCATTTTTTTTTATAATATAATTCTTTTTCCTTAAGTCTAAAATTGTAGATAAAAGGTGACACATATAGTGTTGATATAGTAAACAAGAAAGACAAAAAAATATGCCTTGGGTCATATTTATTTTTTATTTGCAGCAAAAGAAAAAGACATAGAACAGGACAAACTTCATTTCTTGAAAAAAACGAATAATATTCCATGGAAACAATGTGCATAGATATGTTAACAAATTGTTATACACAAATTGAAAAAAAATGTTTTTAAATGGAAAATATTTTATGTGTCATATTCTTTTCTGGATTATAAGATCCTAATATAAGATTTATCCTTCTTTTACCAAGGACCGGCCACGGTAGCCTAGTGGTAGAGCGTTCGCTTCGTGATCGGGAGGCCCAGGTTCGATTCTCGTTCGCGGCGCCGCATCATACCTAAGACGTAAACAAAGGTAGTGACTGTTCCTTCGCCAAGCGCTCGACACTAGAAGTGAAAGTCACGGGTCTTTCGGATATGACCTTAAAAACGTAGGTCCCGTGTCACGGTAGGCGCTGGCACGATAAAGAACCCTCACTGCTCAATGGCCCTGAGTGCCGAGTATAGGTCTAAATTTTAAGCCCTTCACCGGCATACGGTGACGTCTCCATATGAGTGAAAAATTCTCAAGAGGGACGTTAAACAATATACAATCAATCAATCAATCTTTTACCAAGGGTTGAAATACCATGGGTGAAATGTCAGAAATTTATAAATTTACATTAACATTATTTATCAGAAATTAATGCTTGAATGCTTTAAGTTTTGGTTCTCAGCAATGAAATCTAATAAATGAAATTAAAGGATGGGAACTTAAATAGAAACTTATCAAACTATGTTGAGAAAATGTACAATATAAAAAATATTTCATAAATAATAATAAAATAATCTATAAACATCTAAGAACATCAATTATTTCACCTTGCACAACAAAACGAAAGAAAACAGACAGAAAAATAAATTAAAAAATGAAAACATACAAAAATAAAAGAAAATTAAAAAAAAAAAACATACAAAGAGAGAAGTATGAAGCAGAATTAAATAGCACACAACATGGACATTGACGCAGACACGTATATAGTAAAAACAACGACACAACACAGAATATACTTACAGTAGTAACCAGTCGGTGCACAGAGCAAAGAAATAATACTTACATTCATATACCATACATTACCAAGCTTAAGGATGACACACAACTCTGGAAAATCATTAAAGGTTTTGAAACATAAATAAAAAAAAAAAAATTATATACATCTTATATGGCACAAAAATGGTCAACAATTTTAGCAATAACAGATTTAGTGCGGGTATCTCGGACCTTTCCATCTGCATTCTTTTCACCTAAAATATTTTCAATACCCTCTGCACCACTTGTCTGAAAAGCAAGCTTCGAATTATTGTAGTTCAAACAAGAATGTGCTACCCTTTTCAACATGAAATCAGATATGCAATGCGGCAAAGGGTGCAATGAGATCAACCATTCATCTAACTTCATCTAAAAATCAATTGAATTCTGTACAAAATTTACATCAAAACTATGTTAATAAAGAGTGTCTTCAGTCAATTTGTGATAGTTCACTAATGCCTGTAAAATCTTAACATCTACTGTTGCTGAATGTATCTCATAAGACACTCCCATTGTTTCTAAAACTAGGGATTCAAGTCTATATGGCATCGTTGGGATCGGGGAAAGAAAAGGTCCTCAGTACCCCCTTGCTTGTGGTACATGTAAAAGGCGACAAAATGGGGCGGTCCTTCGGATGAGACCGTATAAACTGAGGCCCCGAGTTGCAGCAGGTGTGGCACGATAAAGATCCCTCCCTGCTCAAAGGCCGTAAGTGTCGAGAATAGGCCTCATTTGCAGCCCTTCACCGGCAAAAGTGACGTCTCCATATCAGTGAAATATTCTGGGAAGGCGCGATAAACAGTATACGATCAATCGATCAATCAAGTCTATATGTACATCTCCCTGGGAAAATTTCTTGGAAAACATGTAAACTATCAATATATCCACTAATAGTTTCTTGTAAAACTCTACACTCTGGATATTTTAAGAAAGCTTTAGCAAGAATAATAGAATCAAAGCATTTCCCATTATGGCATACAAGTAATGGATTTTGTATATGATTTCAACCAATTAAGAAATTCGGACAAAGATTTCTTAATGTCAATAGCATCAACTGGATTTTTCTTATGAAACAACTTTCCACTTGCCACATGCAAACCATTCTCCGCTGTCGCCTTTGGATGAATAGGTGCATCTGGTAGAACGTACCTGTGAAAGATGTTATCCTTGCAGACACAAGCAAGTTCCACTATGCTGGATTCTGTGCCTGAAGAATTATAAAGTATTTAATTATACAATGATTGATATAAGCTATAAGGATTACATTGCTCACTATAAGAAATGGTAAATAAATACCTTTGTGTAATACCCACACATAAGGAAATAAAAGTTTATGATAATGAAAATTAACATCTGATGAACAGTAAAACTATCTTATAAAGGTGATAATGCCTAAAGCAGTTGTCTCTAAGTCAAAGTAGAGGAAAGTTTTTTTTAGCATCCAGTACAATGTGAGCACTATAAGTTGGTAGATACAGCTGTGATGGTATCTCTTTAGTCAACACATCACAGTGTTCAAAATCAACAGCAGGTTGATAAGTAGCTCCTTCTTTAATCTCTGATGTTGAAACCTTTAATGAATAGAAGAAGAAATATCCAAGCCCTCTCTTAAAGACAATTACAAATCCTGAACTGATCAAAGATCCTGAAATATACCTATTGAGTCATTGTAGATTTGAGCTCTCTGCGTCTTTTCTTGTACTTAATGCTCTGTTTCTGATGTCTATGGTACTCTCTCTCTGTCTCTCTTCCGGTTCTCTTTCTCTATGTAACGAGCAGTGTTTTCTCCGGGTGACAAAAGCCTCGTACACCTTTAAATGAACAAAAACTACATACTTAAAATAGACACAACTCCATTTTGTATGAAAGTAGGAAAATATAACTTTATTTTTTTTACATGTATACTTAATTAAGATAAACATACTTTTGAACTGAGATATCCCAACAGTTCTATGATTAAATTGACTTCAATCTGTGTCTACAGTTGAATTCCGAGCCAGAAATAAATCGGTTATTGTTTTAAATAAGTGATATCTAGGAAACACGAATGGTTTCAATTGTGTAATTTCCTATCTTTATTTAAAAAAAACAAAACAAAATAATTAGCGATATCTTTTTAAATTTTAGCTAGTCTGAACTTATTAAAATACGGTGTATATCGGTATGTCGTTACACTTTCTAATTTCCTAGTGTCAAAAATTTAACACAAACCTAAATGTTTATATTCTTTTGTTTGCTGCAACGTTCTTTTTATGCGTAAAAATGTTTTATTTGCAGGTTAAAACGTGGTACAACACGGGATGACGGCTTGTTTTCCATTGCTTCCTACAACGTAAACCGAATCCAGAAATTTATTTTAATACTTGTAAATAAATTTGGACGATTTTTTTTCTTAACTCTTCAAACAGCAATAACAAAATTTAAAAAAAAAAAAAACCTCAGTCTATATTTGTTCTCATCAATAAATGTTCCTTTGAATATAGTTGGAGACCGTGTCTTTATTTCATTAAATTTACCTGTATATGCCTCATAGAAACCTATCCGAACTTTTAAGAATATTGTTCTTTGTCAATAAAAAATGTTTCCTTTCTTCACTTGAGTTTCTTCATGCAGTTAAAAATTTGGTGTTTTTTAAATTTGTGCCTTTGTCTCTCAAAGATAAATTGTATCTGCATGGCTGTCTATCATCAATTCGAATATATGAAATAATGTCTTTTCTTTACCGCGTTGAACATATGGAGATAAAAAACAGTATTCAAGATCAAAAGTCCACAAACTATACAAAACGGGAGCAGAGCAAACATGAACCTCCAAAACAACAGGGGTGGGATCAGAAGCCATGTAGGAGTGAGCATCCCCTGTCAACCGGTAGCACCTGACGTGTGCTCCTCTTCATGATCGGGAAATAACGGAAAAATATGTTGACAATTTTGTTTGACTAACAATTATAAGAGAAAAAGTCTATCAGCATTTGACTCAATGATAAATTGTATTTGCTGACAAGGTCATTGTATTGACCATAGGAATTACGAAATGATGACTTTAAAAGCGACTGCTGATATTCTTGTTTCATCAACTTGTTTGGAGATTAATTTACCAGTGCAATGTAATGTAGAAGCGACTCTTTAAGAGTTGAATTCGGTGTTAGATTTTTACTGTATAGACGAAAGGTAATCGCTATTTATAACAATGTATGTCGCTGTAAACCAAATATTGTTTTAATGATCGAAAAACTTACACGACTTGCAAACAACTTCACGACACGGAGTGTAGGGAATCCCGATCCCGACCAAAGAAAGAATTGATAACGGCTATAGAGATTCATATTTATTTTTCAATATATATCGGTATAATAAAACAATTGATTACCCTTGTGAGTTCAACATGGTGAAATAAGGACCCTCGACCTAGACACTCGGCTGGAAGCGGCCTCGGTCAGGTCAGGCCACCTCGTGGGCCAGGCCTCTGGTCCTTATTTCACAATGTTGACCTCAAAAGGGGTATTTTATTGTATATTATCATATAGTTTGGATGTAAGATTTCCACTAAAGTCCTTTTCAAGTAAAATATGCAAGTATGAAACAGATATGTCCGGCTTTGTAGTATCTTTTATCTCAACCTCACAAGGATATATCCTATTGACGTAGGAATGGAAATTACCATTGTTACTTGACAGTACGTCGAAATATTGAGTTTAAATTTAAATTTGAATTTAATATTTCCTGTATATCACAACACATATATTCAGATAGTATTTCACACAAAAATGAATTACAAATCTTAATTCATTTAAAAGTTATTAAAACTTTTTTGGCGGGTTTGATTGAAACATCCTTGCACTTTCACAAATATTAGGAAAAAGGAAAATATTAACTGTGCCCATGCATTTTTAAGGTAAGCAAGCAAGTGTTTTTCTTCTTTTCACGCATACGATTTTGCACAAATCCTGCATCTTATGAATACGTCTGCTAATAACGGAGCGCAATTGGTACCCATGAGAATTCCAATATATTGTTGGAAGACCAGGTCTCTTCTGATATTTTCACAACAGCGACGTTTGGTTTTTTTTGCCTGTTGACTTTTGCAACTCTGATATAGACATAACTTTGTTATTAATCAATAACGTACTCAGTTTACGAAAAAAATTATTCATCATGAATAACAGTTTTATTTGATTTATGGAGTCAGTTAATATTAGAATTCTCTTCCTTTGGTTAATAATTCATAGCAATTTCAGTTGTGAAGAAATGCCTCGTTGATATGCTGATATAAAAAAGATTTAAGATAAAATGCAGCAAAGACAGCGACTTATATCGGGGAAAGATGTTTAATTTCATGTTAACCATTAATTGTATTTTCTGTATAAAACTAAGAAATAAGTTAAGAAATGTTCTTGTATACCTTTTATTTGCTTATTGATTTATGGTACATGTATGTTTTATTGTATTAAGTCATTCTTAGGTTCTAATAGGTGTTGTTGTTGTTGGCGGGGAAATGAGGGGGGGGGGGGG
>PRKT01000199.1:834190-844880 GCA_003671525.1 Saccostrea glomerata
AGTAGACTACACTAAGATACATAATTCTGTGTATCGGTTTTTGATTTCGATGAACGGTGTTGCCGTGGTTACTAAAAATAGAAATTTCTGTGAAATTCTTTCAAAATGCTACTCCTCCTACAGTTTTGGTCTGATTTCAGTATAACTTGGCACACAAGTAGAATACACTAAGATACATAATTCTGTGGATCGAATTTTAATTTTAATTTTGATGAACGGTGTTGCTATGGTTACTAAAAATAGAAATGACTGTAAAATTGTTTCAAAATGCTACTCCTACAGTTTTGGTCTGATTTCAATATAACTTGGCACACAAGTAGACTACACTAAGAACATAAAGAGACTTTATCAACGATCATTATTCTATTTATTGCTGTTGTAAAATTTCAAATACCAGCTGCTTAAGTACTTTTCTTTTCCTTTGCTATAAGTTCAAACCAGTAGAGCTTCAGTCTCGACAGAGACTTCTGGTTACTTTATATTTTTATGAAATGGTCCAGTATCAATATGACTGACGAAGTTGAAGTAACAAAAAGGTTATCTTTATCAAAACTTTAACACAAACTTTCAAAAGATCAATTGATAATTCTAAAATAAGGCTCATTCTCTAGTCGAGTGTGTGATTTCTCAATCTTCTTACAGGGGTCTGATAGGCCATATTTCAGACAATGTGGGTAAAGAATGTGTGGTTGAGTTTCTATAATATTATATATTAAGAGAGATTTTGTATCCTAGAACAAAATATCAAAGTTTCTGAAAAACTGAATTTGAGGAAAAATTTGGCTTATCTTTTGTGTCCTACCTTAATCTTCAATAATGGATGCAATAAATTTAAATACCTAGCATGTTCATGTGGGATAAAAAAATTCTTGATCACGGCATACTCATATTAAGTATTTTACTAATATGGTGGTAAAATCTCTAAATAGTCAGCATTTTTATTGTATAGCTAGATGCTTGAAGATAAAACAATACCTGCAGTAAATTTTTTTCATATTAATGTACACTGCAAATGCTGGAATCGAGACGTGTCTCTTTTGACAACACCTTTCTATCTCAGCATACGAACAATCAAGTGCATCCGATCCTAAAATGTAAAACATTAAACAAAATGTGACACATAAACAATATGTGAAACATTTAAAAAAAAAAGAAGCTAATTTCCAATATGAGTGAACTCTAAAAAAGATGTTCAGTGGGATTCAGATCCGGAAATTTGACACTGTATCGTCACACAAATGCCTTTTGGTCAATATCCTTGAGTGTTTAGCACGTAAGTGCGCCACTTTTAGGATAATTAAGACTGCTTGAGCTGATATAAGACTACTACAAGCACCGATTTCTTTTCATTTTCGTACGATTGAAATGGTTTGTTTCCATGTTTCTAAGATTTTTTCAGGACACTTTAATACTCTTTTAACCTGTTGTGACGCGAAATTTTCTCCTCAGAAGAGGATCAAGGTCACTTCCGGTGTGGTTAAATTTTGTCAAAAACTTTCAGATTGTGATAGATTGGTGATGAAAAATGAGCACAGCCTATAGAAAACTGTGTTTAAGGTAGGACCAAATATATAGGTCAAATTTTTCCTCAAATTCAATTTTTCTGAAACTTTGATATTTTGTTCCTGGATACAAAATCTCTCTTTATATATAATATATGAAAGAAATTCAACCGCACATTTTTTGCCCGGCACATAGTCTTAAATATGGCCAATCAGATCCCTGTAAGAAGATTGTGAAATCAGACATTTGACTTGAGAATACGCCTTATTTTAGAATTTTCTATTGATCTATTGCAAATTTGTGTGATACTTTTCATGAAGATAATCTTTTTGTTACTTTAAATCAGTAAGTCACATTGATACTGGAAAATTTGGGTAAAATATTAAGTAAAATAGAACATACATTGTGTCAGAAACTGAAAATTCACATGTTAATATCCGACAGTTTAAGTTTTCTTAAAAGAAAATGTATAATTTAATTTTTACAAAAAATCAACAGAATGATTCAAATGGGTCCTTGAATAAAATGTGTAAAAATGAAGAAAATTGAACCGATGGTTTCAGATATTTTGGCGATTAAAAAAAATTCAATGGCTAAAAAACTTAAAGATTCAGTAGACGACGTCACAATATTTGACCTTTGACCTCTTGATATGACCTTGACCTTTGTAGTACATAAAGAATAGAGACTCCTTGTATATGTGTCCAAATATCACCCCTTTATTATTTATGGAACAAAAGTTACACTGCATTTTATAACAGACTGTTTCATACTTGTTTATTGCACTTATATAGCGTAAACACTTTCCCAAATGTATGCTCCCAAGTGACCAATATATAGGTTTCTCCGATTTTTTCACAAAATATAACGCAAATATGCCAAAACTTACTATTTTTCTTTCAGGGATCATTCATTGCTGTCAATATAGTAATATTATTTTTTTTCCCTCCAGTACTTTTTAAGAAATTGGTTTAAATAGAATCCACGGGTGTTGTGTCCTACCTTAAATGGGTTTTGATACTGTTTGAAAATTTTTAAAAGTTAAATCAAGTATAATTAAGCACTAAATTAAAAGTGAGTAAAACGTGGTGCAAAGATGGTCCAGATATCAACATTCCAACGTCTCTCCCTTCTATCGCAATGGTCATTTTGCCAATGTTCTGTGTTTTTTTAGTGAAAGCAGTTTTAAAAATTTGATAATGATCACAAAAAGATGCTAATTACACTAAACACGTGCCGCAAAGTACAGATTTATTGTTTTTAATCTTCGTCACGGAACATTGGTTTTCATCGGTGATATTAAATTTTCTTTCTAAAATTGTTGAGAAGACTCATTTTTTGTAATAATTTGAAAATATCATACCATTCTATGAAGTAGTTTTTGAAGAAATACATTTATTAAAGTGAGCACTTAGAAGTTTTGTTAAGTGTAGTTATGATGAGCAAGGATGCCTCTTTAAAAATTATAAATTTTATGGCCCCAGGGTCAGTGATTCCGGTGTTAGGGCGGGGCTCTATTGATTATACATGTATAGTGCAAATACATTAAATCTTTGAAAATTTTCTTCTTTGCTCCTGGGTATTAAGCAGATGAACTACCTATGTAGTTATGATAATATTCCAGAATTGTGAATTTCAAGGCCCCAGGGTCAGGGGTTCCAGGGGGGGGGGGGGCGGAGCTGTATGTATATACTGTAAATATAATATATAATGAATTGTTTGAAACCTGCTCCTTGGTATTAATCAAATATTTTTGAAAAGCAAGAATGCCTGTACAAAAATTGTGCAATATGTAGATCTAGGCCTAAGGGTCAGGAATTCATGTGTGGTATGGACACTACTGATTATTGCTGAATATTACTGATTAGTTGAAATGCATTTTTGTTCCCCTACCCTGCCTATGGGTATCAAGTAACCAAACTCAGCAACTGCTAGGTGTATAGTTATGATGACCAATGGACTTCCAGCTCTTTCAAAATTGTGAATGCCATAGCATCTGGCTTAAAATAGGAATCAAATTCAATCACTGGAAAGTTGTTGCATAATGCTCAGGTGACCTATAAGGCCCATGGGCTTCTTGTTTTCAGAAAGAGGACAAAATTTCAAAAATTTTAGCTTTAAAATTTATAGAGCGCAAGTTTGTTCAGGAACAATTTTGACATATTTCATTGATATTATCATTCTACACATTAGATCAAAATATTGATCCTGAACACACATGTGCTCGGTGACTTTTACTAAAAATATCGACGAAATATGTACATTTTTCTGTAAAATTCATAAAAATGGAAATCTACGTCATGTTTGTGACGTCATTACGTACATATGGCGTCATAACTTATGAAAATATTCAGTGCTTCGAAGTCAGCATATACTCCCCTATTTAAAAACTGAATTAAATATATCTCCATCAAAGATTGACTTGGGGGGGGCAAATATTGGTTACATGTTATTACCGAATAAAGTTCTTTAGACCTACATGTACATGTATACTCTTCACTCAGAGTCATATCCGAAAGTCCGTGACTTTCACTTGTAGTGCCGAGCACTTGGCGAAGAAACATCCACTTCCAATGTTTACTTCTTAAGTATAACGCGGCACCACTTCCGGTGTGTTACTTTAGAACTGTTCATTATTATTTAATTATAAAAATAAAGATGTCTCCCGTCAGGTGCTGTGTTTTTTTCTTGGGTCGCGGTGTAAGGGGATAAGTCATGACAATAAGGCGCAGGTTCCAAAACCACAACGGGACATGGAAATCGGTCCTTCGGATTAGACCGTAGAAACCGAGGTTCCGTATCACAGTAAATGATTGGCACAAAAAGATCCCTTACTGCTCAATCTCATTATTGTTATATAGGACAGCAAATTGTTAATTAATTTTCGAGACAAAAAAAAGAAAATCATCGGTGTATAGAGAGTCGTTCAACTAAAATTGTGCTACATATATGAACATGTGAAAAATACATACCTCTCTGTTACACAGGTAAATAAGATAAAATTGACAAAATGAACATTCACGTCATACTTATATATACAGAGAAATTATAAGCAGATGTAAAGATATTTTTTCTTTAAGGTTTTCAATCCCTTATGGGACCAAATTCTCTACCCTTAAATGTCCGTCAAGTACACAATACTTTGATATTATATTAAAGCATTTTATAGTGGAAAAGGATTGCCCACGAGATATTTTCAAAAAATTCATTAATTAAGCGGTAGTTAATTAACAAAGATTGCATTGAAGTCTATGGGGAAAAGCGTTTTTTCAAAATAAAAATTCAAATAATTTTAATATCAATAAATCCTGCGGTGGAAAGATGCATTGAAACATTAAAAATAGAATGATAATTGAAAACAATTTTTTTACCAGCTTAAATTTTTTTAATTGATTTTTTTATTAATTTAAAAAAAGGGAGATAACTCTTACCAAAATTCAAGGTCATGAATTAGGACACATCCCACTATACATACTTATAGTAATAAATGGGAAGTATGTCTAAATAAGCTGAGTATTCAATGCCTACATATCTGTTATGTTTTCAATTTCATTGAATTTGTTCCTATTAGGGATTGAAGACCTTAATTGAGTGTTGAGTACTTATAAAGTACAACATTTATTATAAAACTTAACTAAGTCCTTCGACATTAAAAACACATTAAAATGACTCGTTTAAGTCTTTATTAGCAATTATTTTAAATGTTTTTTAGCTCGCCTGAGCCGAAGCCTCAAGCAAAAGAACTAGGAGCAGTATTTACTTATTATGGCCGCAGATTTTTGCATATTTTTATCTCCAATATTTTATGCATCATTGTTGTTTCATAAACTGGGAAGGATGTGTACTTTATTCACATCTGTTAGAAAAATGACGTGTTACTTACTATGACGTCATAATATCGCGCCAAAAACAGTGCGTTCAATATAAAATGAGAAACAAGAAATCTGTGAGCCAATGCTCACTAGTAATACCCCCACTTTGATGTAAATAAGCACTATCATGTTAAGGTAAAGATCCATACCATACTATAAAAATAACGGAACTACAGATTTTTTTGAAACTTCTCAGAATCTTACCTAAGTATTTGTCCTTTCCAGATCTGTGTAAATTTTGGGGTCAACCGGGCCTCCTTTTGAAATGATTGTTACTAAAAATAGACTCGTGCAATTGCGGAAATGCAGTAATTAAGATATTTATGCTAGCTTTCTAAAATTAAAAGCAAAAGAAAATTTTTAACAAATGAATTATAGAGAAAATATTCTTGTTTAACGGTTAAATTATTTTTTTTAATCCGTTGATCCACTTAATATTACTTTCTAGGGCGAATTAAACATATTTAGCTCAAAATTATAAAATTCATTTCTAGTAAAAATAAATTGCTGCTTGATATTCTAACTACAGATTTCTTTTTAAAATTAACACGTTATTTTCCAACAGTCTCTCCCTTTTATGGCATAAAAATTAAGTGGGGAGGCGGGCATCATACAAGAAATTTTCACATTTTTAAGGTTTCGTCAAAGGTCAACATGTCTAAAAAATTATTTTTACAATTGCTCCAAAACTATGTGTGGTATAAAGTCAAAATGCTTACAGTTTTTGAATATATCACTGATTAATAGAAAGAAAGTTTTACTTGATAACAAATATTTTTAAAAAGATATTTTTTTTAGAAAAATTGTATCAGAAAATGTGCATATTTAAAAAAATGCACCTGCTTAATTCTGTCCTTTTTGTGTAAACTAACATTGTAGAAATAATATATGTTTATGATTGAAGGGCAAGTTGGACATGAATGGTCTTTGAAAGGCTGTTATTGAAAGCATGACATGTATAAAAACAAGACCCCTATAGAATTGCACCAAAACTATGTGTGGTATAAAGTCAAAATGTTTACAGTTTTTGAATATATCACTGATTAATAGAAAGAAAGTTTTACTTGATAACAAATATTTTTAAAAAGATATTTTTTTTAGAAAAATTGTATCAGAAAATGTGCATATTTAAAAAAATGCACCTGCTTAATTCTGTCCTTTTTGTGTAAACTAACATTGTAGAAATAATATATGTTTATGATTGAAGGGCAAGTTGGACATGAATGGTCTTTGAAAGGCTGTTATTGAAAGCATGACATGTATAAAAACAAGACCCCTATAGAATTGCACCAAAACTATGTGTGGTATAAAGTCAAAATGTTTACAGTTTTTGAATATATCACTGATTAATAGAAAGAAAGTTTTACTTGATAACAAATATTTTTAAAAAGATATTTTTTTTAGAAAAATTGTATCAGAAAATGTGCATATTTAAAAAAATGCACCTGCTTAATTCTGTCCTTTTTGTGTAAACTAACATTGTAGAAATAATATATGTTTATGATTGAAGGGCAAGTTGGACATGAATGGTCTTTGAAAGGCTGTTATTGAAAGCATGACATGTATAAAAACAAGACCCCTATAGAATTGCACCAAAACTATGTGTGGTATAAAGTCAAAATGTTTACAGTTTTTGAATATATCACTGATTAATAGAAAGAAAGTTTTACTTGATAACAAATATTTTTAAAAAGATATTTTTTTTAGAAAAATTGTATCAGAAAATGTGCATATTTAAAAAAATGCACCTGCTTAATTCTGTCCTTTTTGTGTAAACTAACATTGTAGAAATAATATATGTTTATGATTGAAGGGCAAGTTGGACATGAATGGTCTTTGAAAGGCTGTTATTGAAAGCATGACATGTATAAAAACAAGACCCCTATAGAATTGCACCAAAACTATGTGTGGTATAAAGTCAAAATGTTTACAGTTTTTGAATATATCACTGATTAATAGAAAGAAAGTTTTACTTGATAACAAATATTTTTAAAAAGATATTTTTTTTAGAAAAATTGTATCAGAAAATGTGCATATTTAAAAAAATGCACCTGCTTAATTCTGTCCTTTTTGTGTAAACTAACATTGTAGAAATAATATATGTTTATGATTGAAGGGCAAGTTGGACATGAATGGTCTTTGAAAGGCTGTTATTGAAAGCATGACATGTATAAAAACAAGACCCCTATAGAATTGCACCAAAACTATGTGTGGTATAAAGTCAAAATGTTTACAGTTTTTGAATATATCACTGATTAATAGAAAGAAAGTTTTACTTGATAACAAATATTTTTAAAAAGATATTTTTTTTAGAAAAATTGTATCAGAAAATGTGCATATTTAAAAAAATGCACCTGCTTAATTCTGTCCTTTTTGTGTAAACTAACATTGTAGAAATAATATATGTTTATGATTGAAGGGCAAGTTGGACATGAATGGTCTTTGAAAGGCTGTTATTGAAAGCATGACATGTATAAAAACGGGTGACATGTTTGAGTAATCTTATATGCGCATCTGTCTAGACTCACTCAACATGTTCAGACGAACCCTTACTTTCAAATATTGTGAGATGTGAGACACAAGCTACTTAATACGCCATGAATATTATGGTGCTATTATTGTATCCTATAGATAAGTGTGTGGTTACTGTTTATGTATCTTTAAAATCTCCCTGAATAAGGTTTTAACTTATAAAATGAATTAGTATCTGAAAGAGTTCATAATTAAAAGGGTAAAGTAAGCCAAAAAAAAAAATTATTTGTTTGATGTACTCTAACCGACCTGTCAAAATCACCCTACACAATAATTTTTTCAGCGCTTATGATTTTTTTTTTCTCATTTCAATAGTATAATTTCTATAGGACGCTTCTTGATTAAAATTTTCATGGCGGATCTAGAGTTGATCGTGTGTGTTCCCCTGGACATTGCAATTATTAAATGTACTAAACTAAGCAGTACAATTCTCTGTCATCCTTGGACTTCCAGTAAGACGTGGTATTCTCGGCACTAGTGTCTTTCAAATGGCGAATAGATTTTAATTGGTTAAGAAATTAATAACATCAGGGACTTTAAATCGTTGTTGACAATGATGAGACAACTTAATCCCTTACTTCTTTTTCATATGTAATCCTGTTATTGGAAATTGGCTACACTCTAGTGATGGGAATCAGTAAGAATTTCATAATCGATGATTGAGTTACTCTAACTAACTAATTATCGATTATAATCGGACATGTAAAAAATATATCAATTAAAACAAGTAAATGGTAAGAATGGGTAAAGGACGACTTTCTGTGCTGATCTAGCTGGTCCTTTGTTCATTTTATAGAACCAAAAGTATGCTCATACCCAGAAACATGCTTTGTTATCCGGGGTGAAATACAAGAATTTATTTATCCACACCATTACGTTACACAAATAAGTCAAAAGCAATACTGTTGACGCAAAATTAGGGTTAAAAACTTTTATGCCTGTAAAATAAAATAATAAACCGATTAAGAAGAATTTTAAAAATGCAATCGATTGCTTGGATCATGTCAGCAATCGACTGATTTTCGATCATAATCGATGATTGGAACACCACTACTAGACTCCTTGACATTTGCCTGAATTTCTATCCCGGCCACGTATATTTCAACAATGAATGAACGCTGTGTAAATTTAAGAGGCTAATTATATAACATCAAGAACACCACGCCTTACTGAAAGTCCAAAGGTAACAGTGAATTGTAATAAAAGTGACCTTGAACCCCTTCTTTGAAAAACTGACCTATGTAAAATTTGTATGAAAAGTCACTGGTATGATGCTAGGGATGGGTATCGCCAAAAATTTCGTACCGCGATATATATCACGATTTTTCCCCATAATATCACGATAAAATCATGATATTTTTAAAAGCAGTTTTTACAATGGTTTTATATAAAAAGTCATTATTTTTTTTTAAAAATTTGCTTGAAAAACAAAATTTTATTTTCTTGAAATATTGATGTATATCAAATCAACTATGTTTGGACGGTAAGATCCCGTTCTTTTCACGTTTTACAACATTTTTAAACTTTCTGTAATTGTAATTTGAAAAGATAAAACAAGTAAATGAATAATTTCTGGGCTTCATAATATGTACTTAAATACCGGTATTAAGGTCTCCGTATCACGATACGTATCACGCAACAAAAAATCGCGATATACCGGTATACCGATAAGATCGCACATCCCTATATGATGCTTTAAAAGTCAACGATTCCCTTAGTAAATAGAATTTTTCTTTGTTAAAGTGATGCATGTATTTTGATATGGATCCAGTGAGCATTTGTTCCATGGGTATTGACACAGATTCTCGAACCTGTAATTGTCTGAGCTGATGAACATCATTATACGTACTGAATATTTAATTTGTATGTATAATTGTATATTAAATGTAGCTTAGAAATGGTACATACATGTACATTATGAACATGGTCTAGTTTTTTAAAAAAAACTCTTTCTGTGGCTCTGTGACTAAAATAAAAACATTTAATCACGACATCAAAGATGGTTCAATTTGACTTAATTGTACTGGAGTTTAGGCAGTTCAATTATACTTCTTCAAAATTTTTTTCTAACCAAATAAAAAAAATGAATCAGATTTTTTTCAGCTTTTTAAATGACACAGCATAAAATCCTAACTCTTAAGTTTGGGAAGGACTCTTCAATCATTTGGGGGGAAATGGTTTGATATGAATTTTGCATGCTGGTCCAATACATTATCTACCTTTTTGGAACTGTGTTGCACAGTGCATATTGATGTTAAAATGATAAAATAAATGTGTAGGTGTATATTTTATTAAGCTCAATATGATATCAAAAACTATTTATTTAGGAAAAGAAAGATCTGAATAATCACTGGGAAAGTTATGCTATTTTTTTTATTACAAGTATCTTGATAAACCAAGTTTAACATCAACAAAAAAAACTTATATAATTGGCTCCCCTTTCACTGAAAGTGAGGATACTAAATTAGGTCTATGCATCTGTCTGTGTGTCTTTCTGGCGTTCTGTAACACTTTCCAGAAGTCTTCGAGCTTTTGCATTAAAATTTTACATAGAAACTCTCTGTGCCCTGAGGGAGACCCTTATTGATTTTGTGGTCAAAGGGTCAAGGTAATGTTATGGGTCAGAATAACCCTAAATGCCAGCAAAGATCAATCACACAGTTTAAACTTAACAATAATTTATTTACAGTAATATACAAATCATTAAGTACAAACTTAGCAAAAATCTAAAAATACATACATCAGAGTGTCCGTTGCTGCACACAATGTCCCAGTGAAATTAT
>PRKT01000199.1:854804-871036 GCA_003671525.1 Saccostrea glomerata
AGCTTGAATTTTTCGCACTATTGCATCTTTAATGAATTTATAACAATTGATGTGACTACTTTTCAGAAGATGGAAAACAAGGGTATTCGAGACACTGCATTAAAAATGAATTGTAAAGAATCAGTAAACTAAAGTAAAATTAAACCATCCATTAAAGCTGCTGTAAAACTTGTTAAGAATCCTAAAGAAATACTCACTAAAATATGTAAAAATTTACTGCAATCAATGTTTGTTTTATAGAGATTTCACTGATAAAATATATATAATTGGCATCAAAAATGGATTCCGTACTTGCAAACAAAAATTAAACAAATAATAGACTGTTTGCCAAATTTCAACAAATAATCACTGATGGTGTATGATTGACTATACGACACATACTCTGAAAAAAGATATTTCTCAATTTCGAAAAGTAGTATTTTTTCAAAGTCTTATGGTTTATATCATCTTTAACATATCAAATTCTGTATTTCATTGTTTTAATAATTTATGAATAATTTATTTTTCATTTATGTTTTTATGACATTTGAAAACAAAATAAAAACAAGAAAAGAAAAAAAAAGCTTCGTGTATGATTCAAACTCTCTTCATATCTCAGGTTTAGTCCAAGACCAACCGCTTTAACCACTTCACTACAAAGTATATGCACTATTGACGTCTGTCAGTATGATTTAAATGGACGGGTTTGTTGAAGCGGAATTTTTTCAGAAAAGTTTGATTTTCATATAGAATGGGTTCAGATTCCATTTTTTGGATAAATGAAATAGATTTCACATTTCCATTTCCATCATTTAACCGTTCACTAAGAATGGAGACTTGACCCATTCATGTTCAAAATTCGTTTTTTAAAGCTCTATTCAACCCATTTTCCACTAAATATACTTAACTGTCAACTTTGAAATGTATATTATCAAATGATAAGTCGGTCAGAAAAATAAAATAATAAAATATTTTGAAGATGACATAACTGAGAACATGATTTTAGAAAAATATAGTTTTTTTGTGGATTTTGAAATTTAAAAACCATTTTGTCTCAGAGCGGGGGTTTGTACACGCCTTATACGCCCTCTTTCAAAATAGACATCATTTCGGGAGTAGTTCACACTGTTTTAAAAACGTTTGACAGAAAAAAAGCTTAGTACTCAAAAGTAACCCTTTAAAAAAAATGAGTGAAAACGACTGTGTATAAGAATATATGAACAATTATTGAAAATATCAGTAATTGTAGTTATCCACGTTATATTTGAATTTTAAACAGATAATGAAACTTGATTCTATTGCTTAAAACCCTCAAAACAAAATTTACAATAAGATGTACTTGACAAAAACATCAAAAGTCTGAGAAGAGCAGAGAATTGCAATGATAGATTTATAGGCAATTTTCTTAAATATTAGTGGTCTTATTGCTCAAATTCGTATTCGGGGATGTAATTTAATTTCTGGAGGAATCTAGAAAGCAATTTTTTGGCAAAAAAATCAAAAGGTTAATGAGAATAAGGAATCCACAACATTAGATTTTTTTTAATGACAGCGTCCAAACCCGAAAGCCCTGAAGAGTAAAGGAGTCTTGGGGATAAACAAAAGTTAATGTTCATTCACATTAACAATAATCGCCAGATCTTTCGCCTTTTCACTTGTTCCATTTGCCAAACTTGAGAAAACGCCTTTCAGAAGGAAGAAACAAGTCCAGGAAATCATAGGATCTGCAAAAATCCAGTATACAAAGGTTCATACCAGAAAATGAGTTCAAAAAACAATTGAAAATGAATCAAAAATTGGATAAAAAATGTTATTACATTTGTTTTAATGAAAAGATAATTTTAGGTAAAATCATTAAAAGTAAATTATTGAAAAGCGACTTTTGTTTCTTTCCGAGCACCGAAGACATTATTTATTAAACGACCCTTGTATAAGGTGACCAACCGATGTACAATATCAGGTGTCCCCTGGTCCCCCTACTGATGTACAATATACGGTGACCTCTGGTCCCTCTACTGATGTGCAATATAAAGTGGCCTCTGATCCCCTTACTGATGTACAATATAAGGTAACATCTGGTCCCCCTTCTGATGTACAATATGGGTAACCTCTAGTCCTCCTACTGATGTATAATATAAGGTGACCTCTGGTCCCCTTACTGGTCCCCTACTGATGTACAATATCAGGTGACCTCTGGTCCCCCTACTGGTGTACAATATAAGGTGGCCTCTGGTCCTACTGATTCACAATATAAGGTGACCCCTGTTCCCCCTGCTGATGTACAATATAAAATGTCCTCTGATCCCCTTACTGATGCAATATAAGGTGACCTCTGGTCCCCCATCTGATGTTCAATTAAAGGTGACCTCTGGTCCCCCTACTGATATACATTAAAAAGTAGCCTTAGGTCCCCCTACTGATGTACAATATAAGATGTATTCTGGTCCCCTTCTAATGTACAATGTAAGGTGACCTCTGGTCCCCATATTGATGTTCAATATAAGGTGACCTCTGATCTCTCTACTGATGTACAGTACAATATTAGGTGACCACTAGTCTCCGTAAAAATGAAAAATATCGGATGACCTCTGGTGCCCCTACCGATGTACAAAATAAGGTGTCCTCTGGTCCCCCTACAAGTGTATAGTATAAGGTGTCCTCTGGCCCCCCTATTGATATACAAGAGGGGACCTTAGGCCCTTCTGTTGATGTACAATATAAGATGACCTCTGGTCCTACTACTAATGTAAAATATAAGGTGTCCTCTGGTCCCGCTACAGATGTACAGTATTAGGTGACCACTAGTCCCCATACAATATAAAGTGACCTCTGGTCCTTCTGCTGATGTACAATATACGATGACTTCTGGTCCTTCTGCTGATGTACAATATACGATGACTTCTGGTCTTACTACTGATGTACAATATAAGGTGACCTCTAGTCTCTTTACTGATGTACAGTACAATATTAAGTTACCACTAGTCCCTGTACTAATGTAAAATATCATGTGACCTCTGGTCCCCGTACTGATGTACAATATAAGGTGTCCTCTCGTCCCTCTACTGATATACAATACTAATATAAGGTGTCCTCTGCCCCCCTACTGATGCACAATATAAGGTGCCCTCTGGTCTCCTTACTGATGTACAATATAAGGTGTCCTCTTATCCCTCTACTGATGTACAGTACAATATTAGGTTACCTGTAGTCCCCCTATTGATGTACAATATAGGGTGACCTCTGGTCCCCCAAATGATGTACGATATAAGGTATCCCCATGTCCCCCCTGTTATGTGCAATAAATTGAAAGATTAAGTTTGGACCCCTAGTGATTTAAAATGTAAGGTCACCTATGATCCCTCTGATGATGTACAATATAAGGTGACCAATGATCTCCCTAATGATGTTAAATATAAGGTGGCCTCTGGTCCCCCTACTGATGTACAATGTAAGGTGATCTTTGGTCCCTCTATTGATGTACAATATGAGGTTACCTCTGGTCACCCTTTATTACTTTCACGTTTCTGCTAATATATATATTAGAAAGTTGATCTTTATAAAGTTATGAAAATGATTATTTTGGAGTAAGACAAAGAAAATTGTCTATCATAGAAAATTCAATTAATATATATGGTGACCTGAGGTCTCCGTATTGATATCGATGAATTTACTTTTGTGTCTTTAATGCCGGGAGAGTTCCTAGAATGTTTTATTACTACGCAAAATGACGAACTATTTGCGCATGACCCCAGGTCCTAGTTGAGCGTACGTTTTATCCTTCTGCACTACATCAGGGGAGTTTCCATGGGCGTTTTTGTTGTTTAACATATTTCAAATATTTTATAAATGAGCTTATCCAAAACAATTCAAAAATCCTCCAAATGGTTCTCATTTTTGATTACGTATATACGGAAGAAATAATTTTGCATTTGTTCTGTTCTGTGCAGTTTGGAGTTTATTATTTTTACATCACTCCTTTTATTTATAACTGACATCATTTCCAGCGCTTGAGATAGTTTCTCTTCGGCATTCTTCCTATTAACGCCAGATTATCCCAAATACATGTATTTTCATTTTACATAGTAACTAAAGTCGTTTGTGTTTGAATATATGTTTTACTTTATCATCCTTTAATTATGAATGTTATTTGAGTGGACCAATTTGAGAGTATATACATTTTTTTTCTTTTAAAAACTGCCAAAGGTCAAGGGGAGGGACTGGCACGCCAAAGACTTGGCTTTTTATAGTCTAGTCCGATTTATAGAAAAAAATACTTCTAACGGCAAATAATTATTATTTGGTCCAGCATAATTATTTAACATATTTCGAGTATGCTGAATCCGAAAAAATATGCTGGCCTTCATGAAAATGGCGTTAAAGAGGTCAAAATGGCGATTCAAAATGGCGGACATCCAATTTTTCTCTTAATATCGTTCAAAATGGAAAAGTAATGAGTGAATATCTCACTGAGTGTAATAAAACTATAAAAATGATAATAGAAGGCTAACATTATTAGTTATACTCAGGAAATTTAGTCGTTTCTGCACTTAATTGGAAATTTCTCTGATTTATTTGTCTATTGTCTCTATATTCTTCTTCGTTCTAGGATTTTACATTTACAAATATCCATACACTGCAGATTTGTATTTTTTCCACTGCATCTCACTATTCTACAATTGAATGATTGTGGAGATGTAAGTTAAAAGTCAATATGGCTATTTAAAATGGCGGATATTCTTTTTTTCAAATTATTTCTTAATGTCGTTTACATAGGAGAATGGATTTCTGAATATCTTACTGAGTGAAGTACAACTATATTCACTAAATTTTCGTAAAATACTCAAACTGCTTAATTCTGATTGTTTTGCATAAAATAAAGTATTTGGTTTTTTTTATATCTAGTATATATAGTATATTGATTAGTCCATTAAATATGAACAAACAAAAAATACTAGAAAAAATTCATTTTTTCTGGAAATAGTTAAAACAAACTCTATTTAAGAGTTTCCAAATTTTCCCCCTTGTATTTGACCGTGTTCCAAAGCCTTTGAGATCCCGTCCACCTAAAATCACTCCTGAATCACTGTCATTATCAACTCGCACTTCTACTTCAACATCCCTCAGCACACCATCAAATATTACTGAAGAAATTCTTTTCCGATTTCATCGAACCCTCTGTACTAGCTTTTGAAATTAGCACTAATAAGAGCTTAGTATTATACCCTAACATCCTCTTTTCCAGCTTTATTTGCTGTATGTTTCAGTCTGTCTTCGGAATTTTGATATTTCAACACTCAAGTTAAATTGTGCCCCGTGTCAAGGACGACAACCCCCTTGGCACGTAAAAGATGGATATGGACATAACTATCTGGAGTTTGAAAAGAGTAAGCTTACTGGGGGCCGCAAGAGAAACCACAATAGTCCGCCGAAATATGGCTGAAAAACTGCCGACTCGGCGTTAAACAATATACAATAAATCAATCAATACTCAAGGAACAACACATTTATGTTCAAATGTTACATTTTGTTTTCCAAAACCTTATGCAAAATAAACTAGAGGTACTGTGAGCAATGAGCTCACTAAATAATATCCCCCGCCTCCCATTAAGTCCATGTGTTGCAATATATTGTTTTACGGTAATGTGTAAAGAGGAATAACTTGTCCAATAAAATGTTATCTAGAAGCTTCTATATGTAAATTCATAGGTAAACATAAAATGGCAATGTCCGTGTTTTGCTATGGAAAACCTAAAATAAGTGTCGAATAAAAAAGTAGAATAGGAGGTGCACAATGGCAATATGTAATAAAGAGTCTGTGAAAGTTTCATTAAATTTCACTCAGTAGTATAAGAGGAGTTGCGGATAAGAGAAAAAGCGTAACAGACGGACGGACGGACGGACGGAAATCCCGATTACTATATACCCTGCCACTTTTCAAGCGGGGGGTATAACTAGAGGTACTGTCACTGCTTGAAAAAACACTTTTACAAAACTTTACTTGCGAAGTAAGTTTCAAGGTGTTCCAAAAAGCAAACTATAGGAGGAGTAGCATTTTGAAAGTTTTTCACAGAAATTTCTGTTTTTTGTAACAACGGCAACACCGTTCTTTGAAATCAAAAACCAATGTACAGAAATGTATCTTAGTGTAGTCTACTTGTGTGCCAAGTTATAATAAAATCAGAAACCGATACCAAGAATTACATGTATGTATCTTAGTCTAGTCTACTTGTGTGCTAAGTTATATTGAAATCAGACCAAAACTGTAGGACTAGCATTTTAAATGTTTTTCACAGAAATTTCTATTTTTAATAACAACGGCAACACCGTTCTTTTAAATGAAAAATCTACTGTAACGTGTTCTCTTCTGATACTGGATCCCTCAGTTACTAAACTGAGACCGAGACTCAAAAAAAATAATACTTAAAAATAATCGCCTGCCAAAATATACAAATACGGCGAATGTATATACAAAAGTAATCGCCTGCAAAATATACATATAAGGCGATACGAGTTCCTCTCGTATAAAATAAAACTAGAGGTACTGTGAGCAATGAGCTCACTAAATGATACCCCCCGCCTCCCATAATGTCGATGTGTTGCTTTATATTGTTTTACGGTAATGTGTAAAGAGGAATAACTCGTCCTATGAAATGTTATCCAGAAGCTTCTATTATAAGACGTCATAGGTAAACAAAAAATGACAATGTCCATGTTTTGCTCTGGGAAACCTAAACTACGCGTCGAATAAAAAAGTAAAATAGGAGGTGCACAATGGCAATATGTAATAAAGATTCTGTGAAAGTTTCATTTAATTTCACTCAGTAGTATAAGAGGAGTTGCGGATAAGAGAAAAAGCGTAACAGACGGAAGGACGGACGGACGGACGTACAGACGGACGGACGGACGGAAATCCCGATCACTATATACCCTCCCGCTTTTCAAGCGGGGGGTATAATGATTATACTTAATTACTTGACAAAACAAATCACCGTTAAAAATCACTACAATAAATACTAAGTAAGATACAAAAAAAATACCTAGGGCCATGCAAAGTAAATTTTGGGGTTCTCAGGCCTTTTTTCAAGAAATATGATGAGGGAGGGAGGCATTTTTTTTTTTTACTTTTTATTGCCCCCTGAACATGATGAGGCAGCTTTTTACATTGTATAAAACCTCTCCTGAGGGAGGTAATTTGTTGTTTTATTTTATTGGTTTAGCATTAAAAGGGTCAATGAGGCACCCTTGGAAGAGATGAGGGAGGGCCTGAGAACCAAGCAATTAATTTTTTATGGCCTAAACACAAAATTACAGTAGTCAAAATACTACTCAACTAATGAGTAAAACCTTCCGCTCTCACGAGTGCTCAAAAAATGAGTATTCGGCTACTTAACGCTAGATTAAGATTTTTAAAGACTTCTTCTATATATTTCTATGTAAAATTTTAATTCCCTATTGTGGCCCCGCCCTACCCCTGGGGGTCATGATTTTAACAATTTAATATCTACCATACCCAAGAATGCTTCCAAATAAGTGTCAATTTTCCTGGCCCAGTGGATCTTGAGAAGAAGATTTTTAAAGATTTGTTCTATATATTGCTATGTAAATCTTGAATTCCCTATTGTGGCCCCGCCCTAACCCCAGGGGTCATGCTTGTAAGAATCTAATATCTACACTACCCAAGGATGCTTTCAAATAAGTTTTCCTGGCCCAGTGGTTTTTGAGAAGAAAATTTTTAAAAACTTGTTCTATATATTTATTCAAAACTTGAATTCCCTTTTGTGGCCCCGCCCTACCCCCGGGGGTCATGATTTTGAGAATTTAATTTCTACACTACCCAAGGATGCTTCCACATAAGTTCGAGTTTTCCTGGCCCAGTGGATCTTTAGAAGATTTTTAAAGACTTTTTCTATATATTTCTAAATAAAATTTGGATTCCCTATTGTGGCCCTGCCCTATCTCCCGGGGTCATGATTTTAACAATTTAATATCTACACTACCCAAGGATGCTTCCACATTAGTTTCAGCTTTCCTGGCCCAATGGTTTTTGAGAAGAAGATTTTTAAAGACTTGTTTTATATATTTCTTTGTAAAACTTGATTTCCCATTTGTGGCCCCGCCCTACCCCCGGGGGTCATGAATATAAGAATTTAATATTTACACTACCCAAGGATGCGTCCACATATGTTTCAGCTTTCCTGGCCCAGTGGTTCTTGATAAGAAGATTTTTAAAGATTTGTTCTACATATTTCTATGTAAAACTTGAATTCCCAATTGTGGCCCCGCCCTACCCCCGGGGGTCATGATTTTCACAATTTAATATTTACACTACCCAAGAATGCTTCCAAATAAGTGTCAGCTTTCCTGGCCCAGTGGTTCTTAAGAAGAAGATTTTTTAGTGACCCCACCCTATTTTTGTCTTTTCTTGATTATCTCCCCTTGTAAGGAGACTTGGCCCTTCATTTTAACAATTTAAACTCCCGTCCACCCAAGGATGTTTTGTACCAAGTTTGGTTAAAATCGGCGTATTTGTTCTTGAGAAGAAGTCGAAAATGTGAACAGTTTACAGACGGACGGACATCGGACAAAATGTGATCAGAAAAGCTCACTTGAGCCTTCGGCTCAGGTGAGCTAAATACCATCGAATTTATAATTTAAATGCTTATCCCGCAAAATTTTATTGACATTTTTACGTTAGGTACCCTCCAAGGATAAACTCTTGCTATGTATTTGCACAGAGTTTTAAACAAATGTGCTGATTTTGAAATCCTCGTGTTCTAGATTTTCACATTTACTATCAAGAGGCCCGCTATTGACACTTGACGGGTTAAATACAGCCAAATGCAATAGCATTGAACATTCATACAGAGAAAATATTGTGTTTACACTTACGGTAGAAATAATCAACATAACACAAGTATGATATACATTTTATGCATTTTCGTTGATTGATTGAAATTATAATCTATCAATTTAACAACAATTATTTTTGAAGTCAAACTGAAGCAAAAAGATTTCCTTCGTTATTCATGTTATTCCAATGCCTTCACACAAATATGAGTTTCTGTAACTAATGAGTGCACACTTTCAGAAAAACCCTGTTTAGTTCTAAAATTTCAGTCAATACAGTAACCGTGTCATTTCATTACTTTTTTCTGTACATTCTCCCTTTCATTTTAGCCTTAGAGGGAATAGCCTCTGTGGTCTGAAAGACAGAAAATGTGTAGATAAATGGGGAAAAGGGCAAAACAAAGATTCCTGCATGTAACTACCATTTCTATAAAAAAAAAATAATAAATCGAATACAAGCAAATACATTTCTTTTAACAAAGTCGTATCATTTACTCGAACATCTGAAAAAAAAGAAACATAAAACGGTTGGTACTGGTAATTCGATACAATACATTTTGTTGTAGTGCCTGAAGGTTTGATGTTCGTATAGAACATGCTCTTGTTTATCAAATTAAATGGGAGATATGTATAAAAAAAAAAAAAAACATATGCAGATGGTAATTAAGGGTAATTCTTATCAACCTGATCAATAAATATCTTTAACCTATTTTTCCAAATTAAAGAACTTACATAATCAAGTCCTTTATTAATAGCTTTAAAGTTAATATTCCAAAGAAAAGAACTTACATAGTCCAAAACATCCCCATTAACCTTTCTTGTGACGATGAATTCTCGGTTTTTGCCGTCATCAGTATTTGTTACGGCGTGTTCTTTCATCTCACAGTCGCTTATCACAGTGAGTGTCGACTAGAAATATTATCAAGTTTACTGTCAATATTTTTAATGAAAGGTTATGTTAATAAAGTTAAAATGAAAAAAAAATGTGAAGATAGTGATCTTAAATGCGAAAAGAAGACGTTATCACTTGAAAATAATATATGAAGTATTTCCATATAGTAAATATTTTTTCCTCTATAAAGATATTGTAATTTAAAAAGAAATTCTTTACACTTTTTAGGATTTTTAGCGGTAAGTTTTGTACTGAACAGAAGATACGCTCATGAATATGTGGTATGAACTCTTTCTGGTCAATAGCAAGAATCAGAACAAAAAGATAATATACATTCACCTTTACATCCGATCCATCAGGACCTTTTGTGTCAAACTCTTTCCCTATCTGAATATTAACCGTCGTGGGCTTGTCGGGACACAGTGAGGAAAGCCATGTTATTTTCCAATTTTCTCCGTTACATTCGTATGTTACCGTTGTCTTTACGTTCCTGTATTTTTCCTTGTATTCCCCCAGTCCTGTAATACACAGCCAGCAAATGGCAATTACTTAATATTTAAAGATTATTCTAATCAAATCCTATGAGAAATTTCATGTCAGTTTGAGAGGTGGTATTTACTATCATAATTAGGTTATTGCAAAGGCCTTTAATGCTTGCTTTTAATTGTTCCAATCTTTTTTTACGACCAACTCGTATAGAAGGTCCGATTGTTACAGCCTCCTATGTTTAAATTATAAACTCATCTGTACAATATTTTCTGGAGAAAAATATAAAAATGAACTTACCTATTGCATCCATAAATGCATCAAAGCTTGAATCTAATTCTTTTTCCACCCATGTTCCATTGAATTTAGACATTTTTTTTTTTTCAGAAAATAGCAATTCGTGCCAGCCTGGGTAAGAGTAAACTAAGATCCGGCTTGTCTGCTTTAAGACCATTTAAAATGACATAATCAATTTGTATTTCTTATCGCCTGAAAACAATAGCAGGTGTCAGTTGGTGTCCTTAATTTTTACACAAAGGTTTTATCGAATTAATCGTACTAGAATTTAAAGTAGATTTGTATGCACAAATCTCAAAGGTTTTTTAAACCTTTTTGTCTATTTAATTTTTCAAACACTAAATGAGATTTGATAGTAAAGTCTATATTTTAAAGATACCATAGATGAAGCATTCAAAATATCAAATCAGTGCCATGATTTGAAATTTGTTTGAATTAGCCTACGATAATTTTGAATCCAGAAACATCTAGATCCGGTTGTATCAACAGTTAATTAATTATCACACTTAATGAATCATTAAATTCTTTATGATGCATTGGTTGATGAAGGTGTGTCGTACAATTCCTGCTTTAGAGTCTTATGAATTAATGAATCATTAAAAAAATAGGAATTCATTAAATGTCTATGAACATCAGAACAATAGCCCACAATGCATTGCATTTACTACTCCATCAGCAGAAGGATAAAACGTACGCAGAACTAGGACCTTAGGTCCCCCGCTCAGTTCACGTCAATCGGGTCTGTTTACTCAGCTACAAATGTAGTGAGTTGCATACGTAAAGTGAAAATAGAATAAATCGTAATACTGTGAAGCCTTTTCAGTGTAAAAGAAAAACCCAGAAAATTTATTTTTGTCAAGGGAATAACCATCTGTGACGGGTATTAGAAAACAAAGAGGGGGAGTGGGGTTGCTGAGCAACATTAACTGCAATATTATAAGATATATGATTTATTAGAGTTTAACATTTATGGATTATGTTGGGTGACCTGTGGTCTCCCCTATGATTTTATTATTCCATGTAAGGTTATAGTATCTATATAACACAGTGCCTAACCTCTGATCTCCTTACTAATAGTAAGCGACTCAGAGTAAACGACGTACGTCCAGTCTCTGCATTCGCAGATCTCTAACAAGCAGGGTGGGTGGGTGAAGATTTTGCCCCCTACCACCCCCTTTTCATTTCGCTTGGACTTTTCACCAATCCTTTAACATAATGAAATAATTATTTGTTAATAAATTATTTAATGTCTCTTTTGTCTTCCTTATGAGGTCATGCTTAAATTGGCGACCTCTAACACTCTTTGCCGGAAATCCCTGATTTTCATTTATCTTACAAAGAAGATGTACACCCTGTATTACAAAGTTTGGGGCTACATGGAGTTCTCCCCTTTCCCTGGAATTAACACATCAAATTCATAAACCCATCAAAACTACATTAAAACAAGAAGCCCATGGGCCACATCGCTCACCTGAGCACTAAGGGTAGGAAAAAGTAGAAAATGGTTTTTATTGTAAAGTTTAAATCAACAAGAGGCCCATGGGCCACATCGCTCACCTGAGCACTGTGGCTAGGAAAAAGTAGAAAATTGGTTTATTATTGAAAAGTTTTAATCCAAAGAAATCCTATGACCAATCATGGCTTTACTATTCTTGAGAAGATGATTTTTAAAGAATTTTCCTATATCTTTCTATGTAAAACTTTGGTCGGCCATTGTGGCCCCGCCCTACCCCCGGGGGTCATGATTTGAACAAACTTGAATCTACACTACCTAGGGATGCTTCCATATAAATATGAACAATCATGGCTTTGTTATTCTAGAAAAGAAGATTTTTAAAGAACTTTCCTATATATTTCGATGTAAAACGTTGGTTGGCCATTGTGGCCCCGCCCTACCCCCGGGGGTCATGATTTGAACAAACTTGAATCTACACTACCTGAGCATGCTTTCATATAAATATAACCAATCATGGCTTTGTATTTCTTGAGAAGAAGATTTTTAAAGAATTTTTCTTTATATTTCATTGTAAAACTTTGGTCGGCAATTGTAGCCCCGCCCTACCCTCGGGGGTCACGATTTGAACAAACTTGAATCTACATTATCTGAGGATGCTTCCATATAAATATGACCAATCATGGCTTTGTTATTCTTGAGAAGAAGATTTTGAAAGAAATTTCCTATATATTTCTATGTAAAACTTTGCTCGGCCATTGTGGCCCCGCCCTACCCCCGGGGTCATGATTTGAACAAACTTGTATCTACACTACCTGAGAATGCTTCCATATTAATATGACCAATCATGGCTTTGTCATTCTTGAGAAGAAGATTTTTAAAGAATTTTCCTATATATTTCTATGTAAAACTTTGGTCGGCCATTGTGACCCCGCCCAACCCCCAGGGGTCATGATTTGAACAAACTTGAATCTACACTTCCTGAGGATATTTCCCCATAAGTTTCATCTTTCCTGGCACAGTGGTTCTTTAGAAGAAGATTTTTAAATATGCCACCAAATGTCCATTAATTCCAAATTATCTCCCCTTGAATGAGGGCGTGGCCCTTCATTTGAACAAACTTGAATCCCCTTTACCCAAGGATGCTTTGTGGCAAGTTTGGTTGAAATTTGCCTAGCGGTTCTTGAGAAGAAGACGAAAATGTGAAAAGTTTACGGACAGACAGACGGACAGACAGACAGACAGACGGACGCCGGACAAAATGTGATCAGTAAAGCTCACTTGAGCCTTCGGTTCAGGTGAGCTAAAAAGTAGTCCAATGATTAATCATGGATTTGCTATTTTTTAGAAAATGATTTTTAAAGAATTTTCCTATACATATCTTTTAAAACTTTGGTCGACCATTTTGGCCCCGCCCTACCCCCGGGGGTCATGATTTGATAAAATTTGAATCTACACTACTTGAGCATGCTTCCATATAAATATGATGAATTATGGCTTTGTCATTCTTGAGAAGATGATGTTTAAAGAATTTTCCTATATATTTCTATGTAAAAATTTGGAGGACCATTTTGGCCCCGCCCTACCCCCAGGGGTCATGATTTGAACAAACTTGAATCAACACTATCTGTGCATGCTTCCATATAAATATGATGAATTATGGCTTTGTCATTCTTGAGAAGATGATGATTAAAGAATTTTCCTCCATATTTTTATGTAAAACTTTGGTCGACCATTTTGGCCCCGCCCTACCCCCGGGGGTCATGATTTGATAAAATTTGAATCTACACTATCTGAGCATGCTTCCATATAAATATGATGAATTATGGCTTTGTCATTCTTGAGAAGAAGATTTTTAAAGAATTTTCCTATAGATTTCTATGTAAAACTGTGGTCAGCCATTTTGGCCCCGCCCTACCCCCGGGGGTCATGATTAGAACAAACTTGAATCTACACTATTGGTGCATGCTTCCATATAAATATGATGAATTATGGCTTTGTCATTCTTGAGAAGAAGATTTTGAAAGAATTTTTCCTAAAGATTTCTATGTAAAACTTTGGTCGGCCATTTTGGCCCCGCCCTACCCCCGGGGGTCATGATTTGAACAAACTTGAATCTACACTACCTGAGGATATTTCCCCATAAGTTTCATCTTTCCTGGCACAGTGGATCTTTAGAAGAAGATTTTTAAAATATGCCACCAAATTTCCATTAATTCCCAATTATCTCCCCTTGAATGAGGGCGTGGCCCTTCATTTGAACAAACTTGAATCCCCTTTACCCAAGGATACTTTGTGGCAAGTTTGGTTGAAATTGGCCCAGCGGTTGTTGAGAAGAAGTCGAAAATGTGAAAAGTTTACAGACAGACAGGCAGACAGACGGACAGACAGACAGACAGACGGACGCCGGACAAGATGTGATCAGAAAAGCTCACTTGAGCTTTCAGCTCAGGTGAGCTAAAAAGGAAATAAAATTAAAAAAATGAACCAATTGTTATTTACTTTGGGAAACATATACAGTGGACCCTCATTTATCCGGACGCTTTTGTTCCCAGTCAATATGTCCGGATATGTGAAGCATCCGGATATCTGAATCACCACTTAAATAAGACAAATTAACATTTAAACATTTCATTCCGTTGAAAGATCGTCCGGATACTGAAGCATCCGGATATCTGGCGTCCGGATATCTGAGGGTCCACTGTACTGTATTTGAAGACAAGCAAGTTGACTAATCCTCCAAATTCCAAATACATAAACATGTTCATTTAAAGAATTCGGAGAAATTGTGCACTTTTCCCTCGGTCAAAAAATTAGGGTTGCAATTCTTTTTTTGAGAGGATTTGAAAAATAATTCTACACATACCATGATTTTAAAATATTGCCTACTTACAACTTTCAATAACATCGTAATAATGTACAACATAAGATTACCTATGTCTCATTCATATACTACAATTTGTGAAGTATGAAATCCTTGTAGATGGACAATATACTAGTAAGACTTCCGCTTGTTTCCATAATCTTTATGCGAATATCGGAGGTGATAAAAAGATAATAAGACCAGAAGTCACTTTATATCGTACATCTTTAGGTCGACCATAAGTCACCTTATATTGTACATTAAAAGGGAGACCAGATGTTATATTCTTTTCTACATCATATGGGGGACCAGAGGCCATCTTATTTTGTACAACAGTAGGGGAACCAGAGGTAACCTAAGATTGTATATCAGTAGAGGGACCATAGGATACCTTATATTGTACATAAGTAGGGGGACCAGAGGTAACCTTATAATGCACTTTACATAAGAAGGAGGATCAAAAGTTATCTTATACTCTTAATCAGTAGGGAGACCAGTAATCATCTTATTTGTACATCAGTAGGGGGCCCAGAGGACCCCTTATATTGTACATCAGTAGGGGGACCAGAGGAAACCTTATATAGTACATCAGTAGGGGGACCTGTGGTAACCTGGGTTACCTCTGGTTCCCCTACTGTTGTACAAAATAAGATGGCCTCTGGTCCCCCATATGATGTAGAAAAGAAGATAACATCTGGTCTCCCTTTTAATGTACAATATAAGGTGACTTATGGTCGACCTAAAGATGTACGATATAAAGTGACTTCTGGTCTTATTATCTTTTTATTACCTCTGGTATTCGCATAAAGATTATGAAACAAGGGGAAGTCTTACTAGTATATTGTCCATCAATAAGGATTTCATACGTCACAAATTGTAGTATATGAATGAGACAACGGTAATCTTATGTTGTACATTATTACGATGTTATTGAAAGTTGTAAGTAGGCAATATTTTAAAATCATGGTATGTGTAGAATTATTTTTCAAATCCTCTCAAAAAAAAGAATTGCGACCCTAATTTTTTGACCAAGGGAAAAGTGCACAATTTCTCCGAATTCTCTAAATGTACATGTTTATGTAATTGGAATTTGGAGGATTAGTCAACTTGCTTGTCTTCAAATACAGTATATGTTTCCCAAAGTTAAATAACAATTGGTTCATTTTTAAAATTTTATTTCCTTTTTAGCTCACCTGAGCTGAAAGCTCAAGTGAGCTTTTCTGATCACATTTTGTCCGGCGTCCGTCTGTCTGTCCGTCTGTCTGTAAACTTTACACATTTTCGACTTCTTCTCAAGAACCGCTGGGCCAATTTCAACCAAACTTGCCACAAAGTATCCTTGGGTAAAGGAGATTCAAGTTTGTTCAAATGAAGGGCCACGCCCTCATTCAAGGGGAGATAATTGGGAATTAATG
>PRKT01000199.1:872371-886712 GCA_003671525.1 Saccostrea glomerata
CAAAGTTTTTAAAGATATATATAGGAAAATTCTTTAAAAATCATTTTCTAAAAAATAGCAAATCAATGATTGATCATGGTACTACTTTTTAGCTCACCTGAGCCGAAGGCTCAAGTGAGCTTTTCTGATCACATTTTGTCCGGCGTCCGTCTGTCTGTCTGTCCGTCTGTCTGTCCGTAAACTTTTCACATTTTCGACTTCTTCTCAAGAACCGCTAGGCTTATTTCAACCAAACTTGCCACAAAGCATCCTTGGGTAAAGGGGATTCAAGTTTGTTCAAATGAAGGGCCACGCTCTAATTCAAGGAGAGATAATTGGGAATTAATGGAAATTTGGTGGCATATTTTAAAAATCTTCTTCTAAAGAACCACTGTTCCAGGAAAGATGAAACTTATGGGGAAATATCCTCAGGTAGTGTAGATTCAAGTTTGTTCAAATCATGACCCCCGGGGGTTGGGCGGGGTCACAATGGCCGACCAAACTTTTACATAGAAATATATAGGAAAATTCTTTAAAAATCTTCTCAAGGAATACAAAGCCATGATTGGTCATATTTAAGCATTCTCAGGTAGTGTAGATACAAGTTTTTTCAAGTCATGACCCCTGGGGATAGCGGGGCCACAATGGCCGACCAAAGTTTTACATAGAAATATATAGGAAAATTCTTTAAAAAATCTTCTTCTCAAGAATAACAAAGCCATGATTGGTCATATTTATATGGAAGCATCCTCAGATAATGTAGATTCAAGTTTGTTCAAATCATGACCCCCTGGGGTAAGGTTAGGGCCACAATGGCCAACCAACGTTTTACATAGAAATATATAGGAAAATTCTTTAAAAATCTTCTTCTCAAGAATAGCAAAGCCATAATTCATCATATTTATATGGAAGCATCCCCAGGTAGTGAAGATTCAAGTTTGTTCAAATCGTGACCCCCGAGGGTAGGGCGGGGCTACAATTGCTGACCAAAGTTTTACAATGCAATATATAGAAATTTTTTTTAAAAATCTTCTTCTCAAGAAATACAAAGCCATGATTGGTAATATTGATATGAAAGCATGCTAAGGTAGTGTAGATTCAAGTTTGTTCAAATCATGACCCCCGGGGGTAGGGCGGGGCCACAATTGCCGACCAAAGTTTTACATAAAAAGATATAGAAAAATTCTTTAAAAATCATCTTCTCAAGAATAGTAAAGCCATGATTGGTCATGGAACTTATTTTGGATTGAAACTTTTCAATAATAAACCAATTTTCTACTTTTTCCTAGCCACAGTGCTCAGGTGAGCGATGTGGCCCATGGGCCTCTTGTTGATTTAAACTTTACAATAAAAACCATTTTCTACCCTTAGTGCTCAGGTGAGCGATGTGGCCCATGGGCTTCTTGTTTTAATGTAGTTTTGATTGGTTTATGAATTTGATGTGTTAATTCCAGGGAAAGGGGGAAAACTCCATGCAGCCCCAAACTTTGTAATACAGGGTGTACATCTTCTTTGTAAGATAAATAAAAATCAGGGATTTCCGGCAAAGAGTGTTAGAGGTCGCCAATTTAAGCATGACCTCATAAGGAAGACAAAAGAGACATTAAATAATTTATTAACAAATAATTATTTCATTATGTTAAAGGATTGGTGAAAAGTCCAAGCGAAATGAAAAGGGGGTGGTAGGGGGCAAAATCTTCACCCACCCACCCTGCTTGTTAGAGATCTGCGAATGCAGAGACTGGACGTACGTCGTTTACTCTGAGTCGCTTACTATTAGTAAGGAGATCAGAGGTTAGGCACTGTGTTATATAGATACTATAACCTTACATGGAATAATAATATCATAGGGGAGACCACAGGTCACCTAACATAATCCATAAATGTTAAACTCTAATAAATCATATATCTTATAATATTGCAGTTAATGTTGCTCAGCAACCTCCCTCCCCCTCTTTGTTTTCTAATACCCACCACAGATGGTTATTCCCTTGACAAAAATAAATTTTCTGGGTTTTTTGTTTACACTGAAAAGGCTTCACAGTATTACGATTTATTTTATTTTCACTTTACGTATGCAACTCACTACATTTTGTAGCGGAGTAAACAGACCCGATAGACGTGAACTGAGCGGGGGACCGAAGGTCCTAGTTCTGCGTACGTTTTATCCTTCTGCTGATGGAGTAGTAAATGCAATGCATTGTGGGCTATTGTTCTGATGTTAATAGACATTTAATGAATTCCTATTTTTTTAATGATTCATTAATTCATAAGACTCTAAAGCAGGAATTGTACGACACACCTTCATCAACCAATGCGTCATAAAGAATTTAATGATTCATTAAGTTTGATAATTAATTAACTGTTGATACAACCGGATCTAGATGTTTCTGGATCATTCAAAATAATCGTAGGCTAATTCAAACAAATTTCAAATCATGGCACTGATTTGATATTTTGAATGATTCATCTATGGTATCTTTAAAATATAGACTTTACTATCAAATCTCATTTAGTGTTTGAAAAATTAAATAGACAAAAAGGTTTAAAAAAAACCTTTGAGATTTGTGCATACAAATCTACTTTAAATTCTCGTACGATTAATTCGATAAAGCCTTTGTGTAAAAATTAAGGACACCAACTGACACCTGCATATTGTTTTCAGGCGATAAGAAATACAAATTGATTATGTCATTTTAAATAGTCTTAAAGCAGACAAGCCGGATCTTAGTTAACTCTTACCGAGGCTGGCACGAATTGCTATTTTCTGAAAAAAAAAATGTCTAAATTCAATGGAACATGGGTGGAAAAAGAATTAGATCCAAGCTTTGATGCATTTATGGATGCAATAGGTAAGTACATTTTTATATTTTTCTCCAGAAAATATTGTACAGATGAGTTTATAATTTAAACATAGGAGGCTGTAACAATCGGACCTTCTATACGAGTTGGTCGTAAAAAAAGATTGGAACAATTAAAAGCAAGCATTAAAAGCCTTTGCAATAACCTAATTATGATAGTAAATACCACCTCTCAAACTGACATGAAATTTCTCATAGGATTTGATTAGAATAATCTTTAAATATTAAGTAATTGCCATTTGCTGGCTGTGTATTACAGGACTGGGGGAATACAAGGAAAAATACAGGAACGTAAAGACAACGGTAACATACGAATGTAACGGAGAAAATTGGAAAATAACATGGCTGTCCTCACTGTGTCCCGACAAGCCCACGACGGTTAATATTCAGATAGGGAAAGAGTTTGACACAAAAGGTCCTGATGGATCGGATGTAAAGGTGAATGTATTATCTTTTTGTTATGATTCTTGCTATTGACCAGAAAGAGTTCATACCACATATTCATGAGCGTATTTTCTGTTCAGTACAAAACTTACCGCTAAAAATCCTTAAAAGTGTAAAGAATTTCTTTTTAAATTACAATATCTTTATAGAGGAAAAAAATATTTACTATATGGAAATACTTCATATATTATTTTCAAGTGATAACGTTTTCTTTACGCATTTAAGATCACTATCTTCACATTTTTTTTCATTTTAATTTTATTAACATAACCTTTCATTAAAAATATTGACAGTAAACTTGATAATATTTCTAGTCGACACTCACCGTGATAAGCGACTGTGAGATGAAAGAACACGCCGTAACAAATACTGATGACGGCAAAAACCGAGAATTCATCGTCACCAGAAAGGTTAATGGGGATGTTTTGGACTATGTAAGTTCTTTTCTTTGGAATATTAACTTTAAAGCTATTAATAAAGGACTTGATTATGTAAGTTCTTTAATTTGGAAAAATAGGTTAAAGATATGTATTGATCAGGTTGATAAGAATTACCCGTAATTACCATCTGCATATGTTTTTTTTTTTTTATACATATCTCCCATTTAATTTGATAAACAAGAGCATGTTCTATACGAACATCAAACCTTCAGGCACTACAACAAAATGTATTGTATCGAATTACCAGTACCAACCGTTTTATGTTTCTTTTTTTCAGATGTTCGAGTAAATGATACGACTTTGTTAAAAGAAATGTATTTGCTTGTATTCGATTTATTATTATTTTTTTTATATAGAAATGGTAGTTACATACAGGAATCTTTGTTTTGCCCTTTTCCCCATTTATCTACACATTTTCTGTCTTTCAGACCACAGAGGCTATTCCCTCTAAGGCTAAAATGAAAGGGAGAATGTACAGAAAAAAGTAATGAAATGACACGGTTACTGTATTGACTGAAATTTTAGAACTAAACAGGGTTTTTCTGAAAGTGTGCACTCATTAGTTACAGAAACTCATATTTGTGTGAAGGCATTGGAATAACATGAATAACGAAGGAAATCTTTTTGCTTCAGTTTGACTTCAAAAATAATTGTTGTTAAATTGATAGATTATAATTTCAATCAATCAACGAAAATGCATAAAATGTATATCATACTTGTGTTATGTTGATTATTTCTACCGTAAGTGTAAACACAATATTTTCTCTGTATGAATGTTCAATGCTATTGCATTTGGCTGTATTTAACCCGTCAAGTGTCAATAGCGGGCCTCTTGATAGTAAATGTGAAAATCTAGAACACGAGGATTTCAAAATCAGCACATTTGTTTAAAACTCTGTGCAAATACATAGCAAGAGTTTATCCTTGGAGGGTACCTAACGTAAAAATGTCAATAAAATTTTGCGGGATAAGCATTTAAATTATAAATTCGATGGTATTTAGCTCACCTGAGCCGAAGGCTCAAGTGAGCTTTTCTGATCACATTTTGTCCGATGTCCGTCCGTCTGTAAACTGTTCACATTTTCGACTTCTTCTCAAGAACAAATACGCCGATTTTAACCAAACTTGGTACAAAACATCCTTGGGTGGACGGGAGTTTAAATTGTTAAAATGAAGGGCCAAGTCTCCTTACAAGGGGAGATAATCAAGAAAAGACAAAAATAGGGTGGGGTCACTAAAAAATCTTCTTCTTAAGAACCACTGGGCCAGGAAAGCTGACACTTATTTGGAAGCATTCTTGGGTAGTGTAAATATTAAATTGTGAAAATCATGACCCCCGGGGGTAGGGCGGGGCCACAATTGGGAATTCAAGTTTTACATAGAAATATGTAGAACAAATCTTTAAAAATCTTCTTATCAAGAACCACTGGGCCAGGAAAGCTGAAACATATGTGGACGCATCCTTGGGTAGTGTAAATATTAAATTCTTATATTCATGACCCCCGGGGGTAGGGCGGGGCCACAAATGGGAAATCAAGTTTTACAAAGAAATATATAAAACAAGTCTTTAAAAATCTTCTTCTCAAAAACCATTGGGCCAGGAAAGCTGAAACTAATGTGGAAGCATCCTTGGGTAGTGTAGATATTAAATTGTTAAAATCATGACCCCGGGAGATAGGGCAGGGCCACAATAGGGAATCCAAATTTTATTTAGAAATATATAGAAAAAGTCTTTAAAAATCTTCTAAAGATCCACTGGGCCAGGAAAACTCGAACTTATGTGGAAGCATCCTTGGGTAGTGTAGAAATTAAATTCTCAAAATCATGACCCCCGGGGGTAGGGCGGGGCCACAAAAGGGAATTCAAGTTTTGAATAAATATATAGAACAAGTTTTTAAAAATTTTCTTCTCAAAAACCACTGGGCCAGGAAAACTTATTTGAAAGCATCCTTGGGTAGTGTAGATATTAGATTCTTACAAGCATGACCCCTGGGGTTAGGGCGGGGCCACAATAGGGAATTCAAGATTTACATAGCAATATATAGAACAAATCTTTAAAAATCTTCTTCTCAAGATCCACTGGGCCAGGAAAATTGACACTTATTTGGAAGCATTCTTGGGTATGGTAGATATTAAATTGTTAAAATCATGACCCCCAGGGGTAGGGCGGGGCCACAATAGGGAATTAAAATTTTACATAGAAATATATAGAAGAAGTCTTTAAAAATCTTAATCTAGCGTTAAGTAGCCGAATACTCATTTTTTGAGCACTCGTGAGAGCGGAAGGTTTTACTCATTAGTTGAGTAGTATTTTGACTACTGTAATTTTGTGTTTAGGCCATAAAAAATTAATTGCTTGGTTCTCAGGCCCTCCCTCATCTCTTCCAAGGGTGCCTCATTGACCCTTTTAATGCTAAACCAATAAAATAAAACAACAAATTACCTCCCTCAGGAGAGGTTTTATACAATGTAAAAAGCTGCCTCATCATGTTCAGGGGGCAATAAAAAGTAAAAAAAAAAAATGCCTCCCTCCCTCATCATATTTCTTGAAAAAAGGCCTGAGAACCCCAAAATTTACTTTGCATGGCCCTAGGTATTTTTTTTGTATCTTACTTAGTATTTATTGTAGTGATTTTTAACGGTGATTTGTTTTGTCAAGTAATTAAGTATAATCATTATACCCCCCGCTTGAAAAGCGGGAGGGTATATAGTGATCGGGATTTCCGTCCGTCCGTCCGTCTGTACGTCCGTCCGTCCGTCCTTCCGTCTGTTACGCTTTTTCTCTTATCCGCAACTCCTCTTATACTACTGAGTGAAATTAAATGAAACTTTCACAGAATCTTTATTACATATTGCCATTGTGCACCTCCTATTTTACTTTTTTATTCGACGCGTAGTTTAGGTTTCCCAGAGCAAAACATGGACATTGTCATTTTTTGTTTACCTATGACGTCTTATAATAGAAGCTTCTGGATAACATTTCATAGGACGAGTTATTCCTCTTTACACATTACCGTAAAACAATATAAAGCAACACATCGACATTATGGGAGGCGGGGGGTATCATTTAGTGAGCTCATTGCTCACAGTACCTCTAGTTTTATTTTATACGAGAGGAACTCGTATCGCCTTATATGTATATTTTGCAGGCGATTACTTTTGTATATACATTCGCCGTATTTGTATATTTTGGCAGGCGATTATTTTTAAGTATTATTTTTTTTGAGTCTCGGTCTCAGTTTAGTAACTGAGGGATCCAGTATCAGAAGAGAACACGTTACAGTAGATTTTTCATTTAAAAGAACGGTGTTGCCGTTGTTATTAAAAATAGAAATTTCTGTGAAAAACATTTAAAATGCTAGTCCTACAGTTTTGGTCTGATTTCAATATAACTTAGCACACAAGTAGACTAGACTAAGATACATACATGTAATTCTTGGTATCGGTTTCTGATTTTATTATAACTTGGCACACAAGTAGACTACACTAAGATACATTTCTGTACATTGGTTTTTGATTTCAAAGAACGGTGTTGCCGTTGTTACAAAAAACAGAAATTTCTGTGAAAAACTTTCAAAATGCTACTCCTCCTATAGTTTGCTTTTTGGAACACCTTGAAACTTACTTCGCAAGTAAAGTTTTGTAAAAGTGTTTTTTCAAGCAGTGACAGTACCTCTAGTTATACCCCCCGCTTGAAAAGTGGCAGGGTATATAGTAATCGGGATTTCCGTCCGTCCGTCCGTCCGTCTGTTACGCTTTTTCTCTTATCCGCAACTCCTCTTATACTACTGAGTGAAATTTAATGAAACTTTCACAGACTCTTTATTACATATTGCCATTGTGCACCTCCTATTCTACTTTTTTATTCGACACTTATTTTAGGTTTTCCATAGCAAAACACGGACATTGCCATTTTATGTTTACCTATGAATTTACATATAGAAGCTTCTAGATAACATTTTATTGGACAAGTTATTCCTCTTTACACATTACCGTAAAACAATATATTGCAACACATGGACTTAATGGGAGGCGGGGGATATTATTTAGTGAGCTCATTGCTCACAGTACCTCTAGTTTATTTTGCATAAGGTTTTGGAAAACAAAATGTAACATTTGAACATAAATGTGTTGTTCCTTGAGTATTGATTGATTTATTGTATATTGTTTAACGCCGAGTCGGCAGTTTTTCAGCCATATTTCGGCGGACTATTGTGGTTTCTCTTGCGGCCCCCAGTAAGCTTACTCTTTTCAAACTCCAGATAGTTATGTCCATATCCATCTTTTACGTGCCAAGGGGGTTGTCGTCCTTGACACGGGGCACAATTTAACTTGAGTGTTGAAATATCAAAATTCCGAAGACAGACTGAAACATACAGCAAATAAAGCTGGAAAAGAGGATGTTAGGGTATAATACTAAGCTCTTATTAGTGCTAATTTCAAAAGCTAGTACAGAGGGTTCGATGAAATCGGAAAAGAATTTCTTCAGTAATATTTGATGGTGTGCTGAGGGATGTTGAAGTAGAAGTGCGAGTTGATAATGACAGTGATTCAGGAGTGATTTTAGGTGGACGGGATCTCAAAGGCTTTGGAACACGGTCAAATACAAGGGGGAAAATTTGGAAACTCTTAAATAGAGTTTGTTTTAACTATTTCCAGAAAAAATGAATTTTTTCTAGTATTTTTTGTTTGTTCATATTTAATGGACTAATCAATATACTATATATACTAGATATAAAAAAAACCAAATACTTTATTTTATGCAAAACAATCAGAATTAAGCAGTTTGAGTATTTTACGAAAATTTAGTGAATATAGTTGTACTTCACTCAGTAAGATATTCAGAAATCCATTCTCCTATGTAAACGACATTAAGAAATAATTTGAAAAAAAGAATATCCGCCATTTTAAATAGCCATATTGACTTTTAACTTACATCTCCACAATCATTCAATTGTAGAATAGTGAGATGCAGTGGAAAAAATACAAATCTGCAGTGTATGGATATTTGTAAATGTAAAATCCTAGAACGAAGAAGAATATAGAGACAATAGACAAATAAATCAGAGAAATTTCCAATTAAGTGCAGAAACGACTAAATTTCCTGAGTATAACTAATAATGTTAGCATTCTATTATCATTTTTATAGTTTTATTACACTCAGTGAGATATTCACTCATTACTTTTCCATTTTGAACGATATTAAGAGAAAAATTGGATGTCCGCCATTTTGAATCGCCATTTTGACCTCTTTAACGCCATTTTCATGAAGGCCAGCATATTTTTTCGGATTCAGCATACTCGAAATATGTTAAATAATTATGCTGGACCAAATAATAATTATTTGCCGTTAGAAGTATTTTTTTCTATAAATCGGACTAGACTATAAAAAGCCAAGTCTTTGGCGTGCCAGTCCCTCCCCTTGACCTTTGGCAGTTTTTAAAAGAAAAAAAATGTATATACTCTCAAATTGGTCCACTCAAATAACATTCATAATTAAAGGATGATAAAGTAAAACATATATTCAAACACAAACGACTTTAGTTACTATGTAAAATGAAAATACATGTATTTGGGATAATCTGGCGTTAATAGGAAGAATGCCGAAGAGAAACTATCTCAAGCGCTGGAAATGATGTCAGTTATAAATAAAAGGAGTGATGTAAAAATAATAAACTCCAAACTGCACAGAACAGAACAAATGCAAAATTATTTCTTCCGTATATACGTAATCAAAAATGAGAACCATTTGGAGGATTTTTGAATTGTTTTGGATAAGCTCATTTATAAAATATTTGAAATATGTTAAACAACAAAAACGCCCATGGAAACTCCCCTGATGTAGTGCAGAAGGATAAACGTACGCTCAACTAGGACCTGGGGTCATGCGCAAATAGTTCGTCATTTTGCGTAGTAATAAAACATTCTAGGAACTCTCCAGGCATAAAAGACACAAAAGTAAATTCATCGATATCAATACGGAGAGTTCAGGTCACCATATATATTAATTAAATTTTCCATGATAGACAATTTTCTTTGTCTTACTCCAAAATAATCATATTTATAACTTTATAAAGATCAACTTTCTAATATATATATTAGCAGAAACGTGAAAGTAATAAAGGGTGACCAGAGGTAACCTCATATTGTACATCAATAGGGGCACCAAAGATCACCTTACATTGTACATCAGTAGGGGGACCAGAGGCCACCTTATATTTAACATCATTAGGGTGATCATTGGTCACCTTATATTGTACATCATCAGAGGGATCATAGGTGACCTTACATTTTAAATCAATAGGGGTCCAAAGTTAATCTTTCAATTTATTGCACATAACAGGGGGGACATGGGGATACCTTATGTCGTACATCATTTGGGGGACCAGAGGTCACCCTATATTGTACATCAATAGGGGGACTACAGGTAACCTAATATTGTACTGTACATCAGTAGAGGGACAAGAGGAGATATCAGTAGGGGGACGAGAGGACACCTTATATTGTACATCAGTACGGGGACCAAAGGTCACATGATATTTTACATTAGTACAGGGACTAGTGGTCACTTAATATTGTACTGTACATCAGTAAAGAGACCAGAGGTCACCTTATATTGTACATCAGTAGTAAGACCAGAAGTCATCGTATATTGTACATCAGCAGAAAGACCAGAAGGCATCGTATATTGTACATCAGCAGAAGGACCAGAGGTCACTTTATATTGTATGGGGACTAATGGTCACCTAATACTGTACATCTGTAGCGGGACCAGAGGACACCTTATATTTTACATTAGTAGTAGGACCAGAGTTCATCTGATATTGTACATCAACAGAAGGGCCTAAGGTCCTCTCTTGTATATCAATAGGGGGACCAGAGGACACCTTATACTATACACTTGTAGGGGGACCAGAGGACACCTTATTTTGTACATCGGTAGGGGGACAAGGGGTCACTTTAAATTGTACATTATATTGAAAAGCAGTACGGGGACCAGAGGACACCTTATATTGTACAACAATAAGGGGACCAGAGGACACCTTATATTGTACATCAGTACGGGCACCAGAGGTCACTCGATATTTTTTCATTTTTATGGAGACTAGTGGTCACCTAATATTGTACTGTACATCAGTAGAGAGATCAGAGGTCACCTTATTTTGAACATCAATATGGGGACCAGAGGTCACCTTACATTGTACATTAGAAGGGGACTAGAGTACATCTTATATTGTACATCAGTAGGGGGACCTAAGGCTACTTTTTATTGTATATCAGTAGGGGGACCAGAGGTCACCTTTAATTGAACATCAGATGGGGGACCAGAGGTCACCTTATATTGCATCAGTAAGGGGATCAAAGGACACTTTATATTGTACATCAGCAGGGGGAACAGGGGTCACCTTATATTGTGAATCAGTAGGACCAGAGGCCACCTTATATTGTACACCAGTAGGGGGACCAGAGGTCACATCATATTGTACATCAGTAGGGGACCAGTAAGGGGACCAAAGGTCACCTTATATTATACATCAGTAGGAGGACTAGAGGTTACCTATATTGTACATCAGAAGAAGGACCAGATATCACCTTGTATTGTACATCAGTGAGGGGATCAGAGGCCACTTTATATTGCACATCAGTAAAGGGACCAGAGGTCACCGTATATTGTACATCAGGAGGGGGACCAGAGGACACCTGATATTGTACATCGGTTGGTCACCTTATACAAGGGTCGTTTAATAAATAATGTCTTCGGTGCTCGGAAAGACACAAAAGTCGCTTTTCAATAATTTACTTTTAATGATTTTACCTAAAATTATCTTTTCATTAAAACACATGTAAGTAACATTTTTTATCCAATTTTTGATTCATTTTCAATTGTTTTTTGAACTCATTTTCTGGTATGAACCTTTCTATACTGGATTATTGCAGATCCTATGATTTCCTGGACTTGTTTCTTCTTTCTGAAAGGCGTTTTCTCAAGTTTGGCAAATGGAACAAGTCAAAAGGCGAAAGATCTGGCGCTTATTGTTAATGTGAATGAACATTAACTTTTGTTTATCCCCAAGACTCCTTTACTCTTCAGGGCTTTCGGGTTTGGACGCTGTCATAAAAAAAAATCTAATGTTGTGGATTCCTCATTCTCATTAACCTTTTGATTTTTTTGCCAAAAAATTGCTTTCTAGATTCCTCCAGAAATTAAATTACATCCCCGAATACGAATTTGAGAAATAAGACCACTAATATTTAAGAAAATTGCCTATAAATCTATCATTGTGTTCTTGCAATTCTCTGCTCTTCTCAGACCTTTGCTGTTTTTGTCAAGTACATCTTATTGTAAATTTTGTTTTGAGGGTTTTAAGCAATAGATTCAAGTTTCATTATCTGTTTAAAATTCAAATATAACGTGGATAACTACAATTACTGATATTTTTAATAATTGTTCATATATTCTTATACACAGTCGTTTTCACTCATTTTTTTAAAGGGTTACTTTTGAGTACTAAGCTTTTTTTCTGTCAAACGTTTTAAAAACAGTGTGAACTACTCCCGAAATGATGTCTATTTTGAAAGAGGGCGTATAAGGCGTGTACAATCCCCCGCTCTGAGACAAAATGGTTTTTAAAATTTCAAAATCCACAAAAAAACTATATTTTTCTAAAATCATGTTCTCAGTTATGTCATCTTCAAAATATTTTATTATTTTATTTTTCTGACCGACTTATCATTTGATAATATACATTTCAAAGTTGACAGTTAAGTATATTTAGTGGAAAATGGGTTAAATAGAGCTATAAAAAACGAATTTTGAACATGAATGGGTCAAGTCTCCATTCTTAGTGAACGGTTAAATGATGGAAATTGAAATGTGAAATCTATTTCATTTATCCAAAAAATGGAATCTGAACCCATTCTATATGAAAATCAAACTTTTCTGAAAAAATTCCGCTTCAACAAACCCGTCCATTTAAATCATACTGACAGACGTCAATAGTGCATATACTTTGTAGTGAAGTGGTTAAAGCGGTTGGTCTTGGACTAAACCTGAGATATGAAGAGAGTTTGAATCATACACGAAGCTTTTTTTTTCTTTTCTTGTTTTTATTTTGTTTTCAAATGTCATAAAAACATAAATGAAAAATAAATTATTCATAAATTATTAAAACAATGAAATACAGAATTTGATATGTTAAAGATGATATAAACCATAAGACTTTGAAAAAATACTACTTTTCGAAATTGAGAAATATCTTTTTTCAGAGTATGTGTCGTATAGTCAATCATACACCATCAGTGATTATTTGTTGAAATTTGGCAAACAGTCTATTATTTGTTTAATTTTTGTTTGCAAGTACGGAATCCATTTTTGATGCCAATTATATATATTTTATCAGTGAAATCTCTATAAAACAAACATTGATTGCAGTAAATTTTTACATATTTTAGTGAGTATTTCTTTAGGATTCTTAACAAGTTTTACAGCAGCTTTAATGGATGGTTTAATTTTACTTTAGTTTACTGATTCTTTACAATTCATTTTTAATGCAGTGTCTCGAATACCCTTGTTTTCCATCTTCTGAAAAGTAGTCACATCAATTGTTATAAATTCATTAAAGATGCAATAGTGCGAAAAATTCAAGCTTAGTATTGTATGTCATACAGTTCAGGACATTATTTATAGAACAGATCTCGTAAATTGTACATCAGTAGGGGGACAAGAGGTCACATTATATTGTACATCATTAAAACTAATGATCACACTATTTTAAACGACAATGAAGAAACCGGAAGACACTTTATATTTTACATCAATAAGAAGACCAGAGGTCATCTTATAATATTATATTTTAAGTCAACAGGGAGACCAGAAGACACCTAATATTTTACATAAATATTGAGACCAAAGGACTCCTTATTTGTTCACCTGAATCAACGCATGTGACTTATTGCTATCAGTTTTTTTTCTGTTGTGTCGTGCGCTGTGCATTGTGCGTTAACATTGGAACATTTTCAGCTTTTCTCTGTAATCCCTCAACCATTTACAACCAATTTTGACATAAAGCATCTATGGGTGAAGGGGAGATTTTTTAATTCATTGATGAAATCTTTAAAATCTTCTTTATTCATTAACATCAAGCCGTCGTTTATTCATTAACATCAAGCCGTCGAACTGTTGGCATAATTATTATAAGCATTGACTCCATACCAAAATTGTGAAATTCATTGTTCCAGGGTCAGGGGCCCTGGGGTTAGGACAGGGCTATAAAATTTATTAAATTTATTTATAAAATTTATATTAATTTATATTATCCCTCACTTTGTTTGTCCGAATATAAATAAATTATACTTTTTATTCTGTATTGAAAGAATAATCACCTCATATTTATGGAATGCTGCTCGTCAGAACGTTTATTACAAATTTAACACATTTGTATTCATTTCAACACACGTTATTTTAAATCATTTAATAATAATTATATACATATATATATATGATTGCGCCCATGACAAAAGGGTCCTTATGGCATTTTTGCTAAAACAGAGAAATAACGTCATAAAGATGTGACGTTGCAGACTGACGGTGAACTTCGACGCAGATTTTTTTAACCA
>PRKT01000199.1:896517-925411 GCA_003671525.1 Saccostrea glomerata
ACTGTAATTGAATTAATGCTTTGAAATTTGTTCGTTGGTATAAACCAATTTTTTTTATGAACAATGGTCCTTTTTTTCAAAATTGTGAAATGTATTACCTCAGGATGAGGGTTTTTGTGGTCAATGAGCACTACTAATTATTGCTAATTATTACCGCTTTTTTGAAATGAAAGTTTTAAAGTTTTACAAGATGTTCAGATGACCAATAAGATCCATAGGCCTCTTGTCGTGTTCTTAAGTGAACCTCTAGCATCTCGTTAATATGCATTTTATCTGTACCCTCTGGTCCGCCCTTGTTTTTATTTTAGGTGTCTGTTGGTTAAGACGGGTCTAGAATCGTTGATGCTTTTTCTCTCTGCACTCATATAATTTTTTTTAATGTCAGATTTCTTTAAAAATGTACAACAAAGGGGACCACTGATCTCCCTATTTATGTACAATAAAAGGTGACTTCTGGTCCCCCTTGTGATGTAAAATATAGAGTGACCTAAGGTCCTCATACTGATATACAACAAAGGAAGACCTCTGACCTCCGTTTCCCCTTATGATGTACAATATAATTTGATGTCTGCTCTTGTACAGTATAAGGTCACCTATGGCCCCCTTAATTTCTGTTGTACAATACAAATATGACCATTATTCTCCATAATAAAAAAACATATAAGGTGACCTTTGGTCAACTTATTGATGCACAATATTAGTTTACCTCTGGTCCACCTAGTAACGAGCGTAAAACTGAACTGAAGGCTCTGTCCCCCTACTGATGTACACTTTAAGGTGACATCTGGTCCCCCTACTGTTATCTCCTACTGATGTACAATATAAGGTGACCTCTGGTTCCCCCTAATGTTATCTCCTACTGATGTACAATATAAGGTGTCCTTTCGTCCCCCTACTGTTGTACAATATAAGGTGACCCCTGGTCCCCCTACTGTTGTACAATATAAGGTGACCCCTGGTCCCCCTACTGTTGTACAATATAAGGTGATCTCTGGTCTCCCTACTGATGTTCCCTACTTATGTACAATATGACGTGACCTCTGTTCCCCTTTCTGCTGTACATAAAAGGTGTCATATGGTCCCCCTACTGTTGTACAATATAAGGTGATCTCTGGTCTCCCTACTGATGTTCCCTACTTATGTACAATATGACGTGACCTCTGTTCCCCTTTCTGCTGTACATAAAAGGTGTCATATGGTCCCACTACTGATTCACAATATAAGGTGACCTCTGGTCACCCCACTGATGTATAATATAAGGTGTCCTCTGGTCCTCCTACTGATCTCCCCAACTTATGAACAATATAAGATGCCCCCTGGACACCCTGCTGTTGTACAATATAAGGTGTCCAATGGTCCCCCTACTGATGTACAATATAAGGTGATCCCTGGTCCCCCTGCTGATGTATAATATTAGGTGTCTTTTGTTCCCCCTACTGATATGCAATATAAGATGATCCCTGGTCCCCCTGCTGATGTACAATGTAAAGGTGTCCTTTGGTCCCCCTACTGATATCCCCTACTTATGTACAACATAAGATCACCCCTGGTCCCCCTGCTGATGTATTATATAAGGTGTCCTCTGGTTTTCCTACTGATGTACAATATAAGCTGACCCCTTGTCCCCGTCCTGATGTACAATATAAGATGACCCCTGGTCTCCCTACTGGTGTACAATATAAGATGTCCCCTGGTTCCACAACTGATGTACAATATAAGGTGTCCTTTGGTCCCCCTAATGAAGTACAATATAAGGTGACCTCTGGTCCCCCGACTGATGTATAATGTAGGGTGACCCTAGTCGGTCCCTCTACTGATGTCCCCTACTAATGTACAATATAAAGTGACCTTTGGTCCCCTTACTGATGTACAATATAAGGTGACCCCTGCATGGTCCCCCTACTGTTGTACAATGAAAGGTGTCCTTTTGTCCCCCATATGATGTATAATATAGGTTAACCTCTGGTCCCCTTCTTAATGTACAATATAAGGTGTTCTCTGGTCCCCCTACTGATGTACAATATAAGGTGCCCTCTGGTTCCCCTACTGATGTACAATATAAGCTGACCTCTGGTTTTCCTACCGATGTACAATGAAGGGTTACCTCTGGTCCCCCTATTGATGTAAAGTGTAATATTAAGTGTCCTCAGATCCCCTACTGATGTTCAATATAAGGTGACCACAGATCCCCTACTGATGTACAATATAAGGTGCCCTCTGGTCCCCCTATTGATCTAAAGTGTAATATTAGATGTCCTCTGGTCCCCTACTGATGTTCAATTTAAGGTTACCACAGGTCCCCCTACTGATGTACTATATAAGGTGACCTCTGGTCCCCCTACTGATGTACAATATAAGGGGTCCTCTGGGCCCCCTACTGATGTACAAATAAGATGATTACTGGTCTCCCTACTGATTAAGTGTATAAGATAACTTTTGTTCCCCCTTCTTATGTAAAGTGCATTATAAGGTTTCCTCTGGTCCCCCTAATGTTATTCAATTTAAGGTGACCTCTGGCCCCCCTACTTATGTACAATATAAGGTATCCTATGGTCCCTCTACTGATATACAATATAAGGTTACCTCTGGTCCCCCTACTGATGTACAAAATAAGATGGCCTCTTGTCACCCATATGATGTATAAAGGAAGAAAACATCTGGTCTCCCTTTTAATGTACAATATAAGATGACTTATGGTCGCCCTAAAGATGTACGATATAAAGTGACCTCTGGTCTTATTATCTTTTATTACCTCTGGTATTCGCATAAAGATTATGAAACAAGCGGAAGTCTTACTAGTATATTGTCCATCAATAAGGATTTCATACTTCACAAATTGTAGTATATGAAAGAGACAACGGTAATCTTATGTTGTACATTATTACGATGTTATTGAAAGTTGTAAGTAGGCAATATTTTAAAATCATGGTATGTGTAGAATTATTTTTCAAATCCTCTCAAAAAAAAAAGAATTGCGACCCTAATTTTTTGACCGAGGGAAAAGTGCACAATTTCTCCGAATTCTCTAAATGTACATGTTTATGTAATTGGAATTTGGAGGATTAATCTACTTGCTTGTCTTCAAATACAGTATATGTATCCCAAAGTTAAATAACAATTGGTTCATTTTTAAATTTTATTTCCTTTTTTTAATGTAGTTTTGATTGGTTTATGAATTTGATGTGTTAATTCCAGGGAAAGGGGAGAACTCCATGCAGCCCCAAACTTTGTAATACAGGGTGTACATCTTCTTAGTAAGATAAATAAAAATCAGGGATTTCCGGCAAAGAGTGTTAAAGTGATGAGGTCGCCAATTTAAGCATGACCTCATAAGGAACACAAAAGAGACATTAAATAGTTTATTAACAAATAATTATTTCATTATGTTAAAGGATTGGTGAAAAGTCCAAGCGAAATGAAAAGGGGGTGGTAGGGGGCAAAATCTTCACCCATCCACCCTGCTTGTTAGAGATCTGCGAATGCAGAGACTGGACGTACGTCGTTTACTCTGAGTCGCTTACTATTAGTAAGGAGATCAGAGGTTAGGCACTGTGTTATATAGATACTATAACCTTACATGAAATGATAAAATCATAGGGGAGACCACAGGTCACCCAACATAATCCATAAATGTTAAACTCTAATATATCATATATCTTATAATATTGCAGTTAATGTTGCTCAGCAACCCCCCTCCGCCTCTTTGTTTTCTAATACCCGTCACAGATGGTTATTTCCTTGACAAAAATAAATTTTCTGGTTTTTTTTTTTACACTGAAAAGGCTTCACAGTATTACGATTTATTCTATTTTCACTTTACGTATGCAACGCACTACATTTGTAGCGGAGTAAACAGACCCGATAGACGTGAACTGAGCGGGGGACCTAAGGTCCTAGTTCAGCGTACGTTTTATCCTTCTGCGATTGTCTCGAGTACAAGATAACTAAAAGACTTCGACAATCGGATCGTTTTTTGTTTCTGTAAGTTGAAGAAATACAGAGTAACAAATAAATGGTTCTCTTGTCGAAAGTCATTATCGTTTGCTTATATGTTTGTATCTAGGCCTGGTACATAACCAAAATTTCGAACTACGGCTCAAGTATTCAGGTACCTAACTACTTTGCTTCAATGTTGCGATTTTTAAATGTTTAAATTTTCTCTTCTCAATTGTTTGAATTGAAATATCGTCCTCGAAAATCGTCCTCTCGGGACTGACTCGGGATTTGAAAAACAAATTATGGAAAACTTTTTTTACAATGTATATATCATAGACAAAACAGTTACTGCACACGTCTAATATAAATGTTCTGTTATTTGGTATATCCTTGCACTGAAACATTGAATAATTCTTGATAAAAAACAGAACTATTTCATTTAAGTAGGAAAGGACATTGATGCATTAAAAAAAAAAAACCTTAATACACACAAATGCTGAAAATTTTGAAAATTCTGTTTAAAAGCTGGTGCACAATAACCTTTAGTTACCATTTGTAGCGCTGTGGGTAGTGTATTGGTGCACCTGTCATTAGTCAGGTGTTCTGGGTTTGAATCTCTGTAAGTTGAAAATATACAGAGTAACAAATAAATGGTTCTCTTGTCGAAAGTCATTATTTTTTGCGTATATGCTTGTACAAGTGCATAGTACATAACCATTTCCGAACCTTTTGGGCTTCTTGTTATAGTAATTTTCCTAAAGCTAAATTCCAGATTGATGAATAAATTACAAATGTGTCATCTACACACGTACAAGATAATAAATGAGAAAGACATACGCCGAACAGACCCAGAGGTCTATATCTGATGTGGAGGGTGGATGGGGATATTTCTGTCTTCAAGCACCCGTGATTAGTATACCAATAGATATCAGAGCTAATAAGATGATGTGGATCCCTAGTGTACCATGGTGTACTATTTACTATTCTAGATCATAATTTTATGTATAACTGTAAGGAATAAGGAAAAGGATAAAATTATCAGACAAATTCAACTCTGATTAAATTGTTAAGCCGAGTGCTTACAGCGTTATAATCATATAATCAGGTTGTTCGTGCATGGTTTAATCATGCATTAATCATTAAAAACAAAGATAACCAGTTTCAATTTAGATTTTATGGATTTATGTCAAGATTGTGACTTTTTATTTGAATGAAAAATTATTAATAATGTCTCATAAAAGTTATGACAGTGTTTTCTTGGTTTTGTTTCTCAAAAACAAATAAATTTTTAAATATACAGAATTTACTGCATAATTACCTTGACCCTTTGACCACAAAATCAATAAGGGTCTCCCTCAGGGCACAGAGAGTTTCTATGTAAAATTTCAATGCAAAAGCTCGAAGACTTCTGGAAAGTGTTACAGACAGCCAGAAAGACACACAGACAGATGCATAGACCTAATTTAGTATCCTCACTTTCAGTGAAAGGGGAGACAATTATATAAGTTTTTTTTGTTGATGTTAAACTTGGTTTATCAAGATACTTGTAATAAAAAAAATAGCATAACTTTCCCAGTGATTATTCAGATCGTTCTTTTCCTAAATAAATAGTTTTTGATATCATATTGAGCTTAATAATATATACACCTACACATTTATTTTAGCATTTTAACATCAATATGCACTGTGCAACACAGTTCCAAAAAGGCAGATAATGTATTGGACCAGCATGCAAAATTCATATCAAACCATTTCCCCCCAAATGATTGAAGAGTCCTTCCCAAACTTAAGAGTTAGGATTTTATGCTCTGTCATTTAAAAAGCTGAAAAAAATCTGATTCAATTTTTTTATTTGGTTAGAAAAAAAATTTTGAAGAAGTATAATTGAACTGCCTAAACTCCAGTACAATTAAGTCAAATTGAACCATCTTGGATGTCCTGATTAATTAAATGTTTTTATTTTAGTCACAGAGCCACAGAAAGAGTTTTTTTAAAAACTAGACCATGTTCATAATGTACATGTATGTACCATTTCTAAGCTACATTTAATATACAATTATACATACAAATTAAATATTCAGTACTTATAATGATGTTCATCAGCTCAGACAATTACAGGTTCGAGAATCTGTGTCAATACCCATGGAATAAATGCTCATTGGATCCATATCAAAATACATGCATCACTTTAACATAGAAAATTCTATTTACTAAGGGAATCGTTGACTTTTAAAGCATCATACCAGTGACTTTTCATACAAATTTTACATAGGTCAGTTTTTCAAAGAAGGGGTTCAAGGTCACTTTTATTACAATTCACTGTTACCTTTGGACTTTCAGTAAAGCGTGGTGTTCTTGATGTTATATAATTAGCCTCTTAAATTTACACAGCGTTCATTCATTGTTGAAATATACGTGGCCGGGATAGAAATTCAGGCAAATGTCAAGGAGTCTAGTAGTGGTGTTCCAATCATCGATTATGATCGAAAATCAGTCGATTGCTGACATGATCCAAGCAATCGATTGCATTTTTAAAATTCTTCTTAATCGGTTTATTATTTTATTTTACAGGCATAAAAGTTTTTAACCCTAATTTTGCGTCAACAGTATTGCTTTTGACTTATTTGTGTAACGTAATGGTGTGGATAAATAAACTCTTGTATTTCACCCCGGATAACAAAGCATGTTTCTGGGTATGAGCATACTTTTGGTTCTATAAAATGAACAAAGGACCAGCTAGATCAGCACAGAAAGTCGTCCTTTACCCATTCTTACCATTTACTTGTTTTAATTGATATATTTTTTACATGTCCGATTATAATCGATAATTAGTTAGTTAGAGTAACTCAATCATCGATTATGAAATTCTTACTGATTCCCATCACTAGAGCGTAGCCAATTTCCAATAACAGGATTACATATGAAAAAGAAGTAAGGGATTACGTTGTCTCATCATTGTCAACAACGATTTAAAGTCCCTGATGTTATTAATTTCTTAACCAATTAAAATCTATTCGCCATTTGAAAGACACTAGTGCCGAGAATACCACGTCTTACTGAAAGTCCAAGGATGACAGAGAATTGTACTGCTTGGTTTAGTACATTTAATAATTGCAATGTCCAGGGGAACACACACACTCAACTCTAGATCCGCCATGAAAATTTTAATCAAGAAGCGTCCTATAGAAATTATACTATTGAAATGAGAAAAAAAATCATAAGCGCTGAAAAAAATTATTGTGTAGGGTGATTTTGACAGGTCGGTTAGAGTACATCAAACAAATATTTTTTTTTATTTGACTTACTTTACCCTTTTAATTATGAACTCTTTCAGATACTAATTCATTTTATAAGTTAAAACCTTATTCAGGGAGATTTTAAAGATACATAAACAGTAACCACATACTTATCTATAGGATACAATAATAGCACCATAATATTCATGGCGTATTAAGTAGCTTGTGTCTCACATCTCACAATATTTGAAAGTAAGGATTCGTCTGAACATGTTGAGCGAGTCTAGACAGATGCGCATATAAGATTACTCAAACATGTCACCATAGAATGTGTTCATATTTTACTAATTAAATGACATAGTTTTATAGTAATGATGTTCTCAATGCCATTCTAGTCATCAACTATGGAGCTTGGTGTTAAGAATTTATTAAACGAATATGAGTTATTTACAGAAAACCTCGATCAGACATTACAAAATGGAAACACTGAACATATTCATCTCCGCTTACATAGATATTATCTATTTAAATATGGATAAAAACATGATAAACAACGTTGCACCTTACTTGGACAGACCCGAGCTTTTCCTGTGATCAGAAACCAGACGTTAAAAAGATGTGGCAAACAAACCACTTATTTGTATCTATGAATAGCGAAAAATGTATAACATAGACACAAAAAGTAGTAAAACATGCCACTTCTAGATCTCTCATTTTTTAATCAAATAAATCGCATCCAAACGACCTATGTTGAAACTGAAAGTATTTTCTTCTTTCACTTCCGTCATAACGTCACACATGCGCATTAACGGTATATAGAATATTTCGAAGATTGAACCCGATTACTATTATGCTTGTGACTCGTGAAAACGAATTCTTGGCCGTCTCTGCATTAAATATTCAACTTATAATTTAAACCAGACTTATTATGTTTTATTAACGATAGTTTTAAATATTTAAAGCAATTTTTGCACCCAACTCATAAAATTATAGATGTTAAAAAGATTTTTCAAATAATCATTTTTCAGCAAATTTGGTTTAAGGTTTCGTCAAAGGTCAACATGTCCAAAAAATTATTTTTACAATAGCCCCAAAACTATGTAAGGTATAAAGTTAAAACTTTTACAGTTTATATTTTTTTTATTGGTTAAGAGATAGAAAGTATCAGTTGATAAAAAATACTTGGAATAATATTAATGGAGAAAAATTCTTCTTAAAAATGCATATATTTTCAAAAAAATACACCTAATTAATTCCATGCTTTTAGTGAAAACCATCATTGCAGAAACAAAAGATGTTTATCAATGAAGGGCAAGTTGGAATTGGATAGCCTCTGGAAAGTTGTTTTCCCTGTTTATTTTGTCCAAATGTTAAGACTTGAAAGTGAAAGTACACTGCAAATGGCGGATTCTATAGGGGTCTTGTCTTTATACATGTCATGCTTTCAATAACAGCCTTTCAAAGACCATTCATGTCCAACTTGCCCTTCAATGATAAACATATATTATTTCTACAATGTTAGTTTACACAAAAAGGACAGAATTAAGCAGGTGCATTTTTTTAAATATGCACATTTTCTGATACAATTTTTCTAAAAAAAATATCTTTTTAAAAATATTTGTTATCAAGTAAAACTTTCTTTCTATTAATCAGTGATATATTCAAAAACTGTAAACATTTTGACTTTATACCACACATAGTTTTGGTGCAATTCTATAGGGGTCTTGTTTTTATACATGTCATGCTTTCAATAACAGCCTTTCAAAGACCATTCATGTCCAACTTGCCCTTCAATCATAAACATATATTATTTCTACAATGTTAGTTTACACAAAAAGGACAGAATTAAGCAGGTGCATTTTTTTAAATATGCACATTTTCTGATACAATTTTTCTAAAAAAAATATCTTTTTAAAAATATTTGTTATCAAGTAAAACTTTCTTTCTATTAATCAGTGATATATTCAAAAACTGTAAGCATTTTGACTTTATACCACACATAGTTTTGGAGCAATTGTAAAAATAATTTTTTAGACATGTTGACCTTTGACGAAACCTTAAAAATGTGAAAATTTCTTGTATGATGCCCGCCTCCCCACTTAATTTTTATGCCATAAAAGGGAGAGACTGTTGGAAAATAACGTGTTAATTTTAAAAAGAAATCTGTAGTTAGAATATCAAGCAGCAATTTATTTTTACTAGAAATGAATTTTATAATTTTGAGCTAAATATGTTTAATTCGCCCTAGAAAGTAATATTAAGTGGATCAACGGATTAAAAAAAATAATTTAACCGTTAAACAAGAATATTTTCTCTATAATTCATTTGTTAAAAATTTTCTTTTGCTTTTAATTTTAGAAAGCTAGCATAAATATCTTAATTACTGCATTTCCGCAATTGCACGAGTCTATTTTTAGTAACAATCATTTCAAAAGGAGGCCCGGTTGACCCCAAAATTTACACAGATCTGGAAAGGACAAATACTTAGGTAAGATTCTGAGAAGTTTCAAAAAAATCTGTAGTTCCGTTATTTTTATAGTATGGTATGGATCTTTACCTTAACATGATAGTGCTTATTTACATCAAAGTGGGGGTATTACTAGTGAGCATTGGCTCACAGATTTCTTGTTTCTCATTTTATATTGAACGCACTGTTTTTGGCGCGATATTATGACGTCATAGTAAGTAACACGTCATTTTTCTAACAGATGTGAATAAAGTACACATCCTTCCCAGTTTATGAAACAACAATGATGCATAAAATATTGGAGATAAAAATATGCAAAAATCTGCGGCCATAATAAGTAAATACCGCTCCTAGTTCTTTTGCTTGAGGCTTCGGCTCAGGCGAGCTAAAAAACATTTAAAATAATTGCTAATAAAGACTTAAACGAGTCATTTTAATGTGTTTGTAATGTCGAAGGACTTAGTTAAGTTTTATAATAAATGTTGTACTTTATAAGTACTCAACACTCAATTAAAAAAAATATATCTTTACATCTGCTTATAATTTCTCTGTATATATAAGTATGACGTGAATGTTCATTTTGTCAATTTTATCTTATTTACCTGTGTAACAGAGAGGTATGTATTCATCACATGTTCATATATGTAGCACAATTTTAGTTGAACGACTCTCTATACATCGATGATTTTCTTTTTTTTGGTCTCGAAAATTAATTAACAATTTGCTGTCCTATATAACAATAATGAGATTGAGCAGTAAGGGATCTTTTTGTGCCAAACATTTACTGTGATACGGAACCTCGGTTTCTACGGTCTAATCCGAAGGACCGATTTCCATGTCCCGTTGTGGTTTTGGAACCCGCACCTTATTGTCATGACTTATCCCCTTACACCGCGACCCAAGAAAAAAAAACACAGCACCTGACGGGAGACATCTTTATTTTTATAATTAGATAATAATAAACAGTTCTAAAGTAACACACCGGAAGTGGTGCCGCGTTATACTTAAGAAGTAAACATTGGAAGTGGATGTTTCTTCGCCAAGTGCTCGGCACTACAAGTGAAAGTCACGGACTTTCGGATATGACTCTGAGTGTAGAGTATACATGTACATGTAGGTCTAAAGAACTTTATTCGGTAATAACATGTAACCAATATTTGCCCCCCAAGTCAAACTTTGATGGAGATATAATTAATTAAGTTCTTAAACAGGGGAGTATATGCTGACTTCGAAGCACTGAATATTTTCATAAGTAATGACGCCATATGTACGTAATGACGTCACAAACATGACGTAAATTTCCGTTTTTATGAATTTTACAGAAAAATGTACATATTTCGTCGATATTTTGAGTAAAAGTCACCGAGCACATGTGTGTTCAGGATCAATATTTTGATCTAATGTGTAGAATGATAATATCAATGAAATATGTCAAAATTGTTCCTGAACAAACTTGCGCTCTATAAATTTAAAAGCTAAATTTTTTGAAATTTTGTCCTCTTTCTGAAAACAAGAGGCCCATGGGCCTTATAGGTCACCTGAGCATTATGCAACAACTTTCCAGTGATTGAATTTGATTCCTATTTTAAGCCAGATGCTATGGCATTCACAATTTTGAAGGAGCTGGAAGTCCATTGGTCATCATAACTATACACCTAGCAGTTGCTTAGTTTGGTTACTTGATACCCATAGGCAGGGTAGGGGAACAAAAATGCATTTCAACTAATCAGTAATATTCAGCAATAATCAGTAGTGTCCCTACCACACATGAATTCCTGACCCTTAGGCCTAGATCTACATATTGCACAATTTTTGTACAGGCATTCTTGCTTTTCAAAAATATTTGATTAATACCAAGGAGCAGGTTTCAAACAATTCATTATATATTATATTTTCAGTATATACATACAGCTCCCCCCCCCATGGAACCCCTCACCATGGGGCCTTGAAATTCACAATTCTGGAATATTATCATAACTATATAGGTAGTTCATCTGCTTAATACCCAGGAGCAAAGAAGAAAATTTTCAAAGATTTAATGTATTAGCACTATACATGTATAATCAATAGAGCCCCGTCCTAACACCGGAATCCCTGACCCTGGGGCCATAAAATTTATAATTTTTAAAGAGGCATTCTTGCTCATCATAACTATATAGGTAGTTCATCTTCTTAATACCTAGGAGCAAAGAAGAAATTTTTCAAAGATTTCATTTATTTTCACTATATAATCAAAAGAGCCCCGCCCTAACACCAGAACCCTTGACCCTGGGGCCATAAAATTCATAATTTTAGAAGAGGCACTCTTGCTCATCATAACTATGCACTTAGTAAGTTTATTTAATACCTAGAAGCAGAGAAGAAATTTTTCAAAGATTTAATGTATTTTCACTATATAATCAATACAGCCCCGCCCTAACACCAGAACCCCTGACCCTAGGGCCATCAAATTCACAATTTTGGTGGAGGCACTCTTGTTCATCATAACTATGCATTTATTTAGTTTATTTAATACCCAGGAGCAGAGAAGAAGATTTTCAAGGAATTCATGTATTTTCACTATATAATCAATAGAGCCCCGCCCTAACACCAGAACCCCAGACCCTGGGGCCATAAAATTCACAATTTTGGTGGAGGCACTCTTGTTCATCATTCCTTTTTTTATTAGTTTATTTAATACCCAGGAGCAGAGAAGAAAATTTTCAAGGAATTCATGTATTTTCACTATATAATCAATAGAGCACCCCCCCTTAACACCAGAACCCCAGGCCCTGGGGCCATAAAATTCACAATTTTGGTGGAGGCACTCTTGTTCATCATTCCTTTTTTTATTAGTTTATTTAATACCCAGGAGCAGAGAAGAAGATTTTCAAGGAATTCATGTATTTTCACTATATAATCAATAGAGCACCCCCCCTTAACACCAGAACCCCTGACCCTGGGGCCATAAAATTCACAATTTTGGTAGAGATACTCTTGTTCATCATAACTATGCACTTAGTTAGTTTATTTTATACCTCGGAGCAGAGAGGAAGATTTTCAAAGAATTCATGTATTTTCACTATATAATCAATAAATCCCGCCCTAACACCAGAACCCCTGACCCTGGGGCCATAAAATTCACAATTTTTGTAGAGGCACTCTTGCTCATCATAACTATGTACTTAATTGGTTTATTTAATGCCCAGGAGTAAAGAAGAAGATTTTCGAAGAAATAATGCATTTTCACTATATAATCTGTTTAGCCCCGCTCTAGCACTAGAACCCCTGACCCCAGGGCCATGAATTTCACAATTTTGGTAGAGGACTAAATGCTAATTACAATCATGCAAACAGTTTGACTGCTTGATGTCCAGGAGTAAAGAAGAAGATTTTTAAAGATTGCATTAATTTTAGTGGTTTTGGCCCCACCCCTCAGGCCCCAGGGGGGCAGGGATCATGAAATTCACAATTTCTGTTCCCCTTCACCCACAGATGCTTTGTGCCAAATTCGGTTGAAATTGGTTCAGTGGTTGTAGAGAAGAAGCTGAAAATGTTCAAATGTTAACGCACAACGCACGACGACGGACGAAAACGGATAGCAATAGGTCACCTGAGTTTACTCAGGTGACCTAAAAAGAATGTTAAATATGAATAATTATCTATTTTGCGTTTTAAAAAGTCTTTAACACTTTTTTAGAGTTCACTCATATTGGAAATTAGCTTCTTTTTTTTAATGTTTCACATATTGTTTATGTGTCACATTTTGTTTAATGTTTTACATTTTAGGATCGGATGCACTTGATTGTTCGTATGCTGAGATAGAAAGGTGTTGTCAAAAGAGACACGTCTCGATTCCAGCATTTGCAGTGTACATTAATATGAAAAAAATTTACTGCAGGTATTGTTTTATCTTCAAGCATCTAGCTATACAATAAAAATGCTGACTATTTAGACATTTTACCACCATATTAGTAAAATACTTAATATGAGTATGCCGTGATCAAGAATTTTTTTTATCCCACATGAACATGCTAGGTATTTAAATTTATTGCATCCATTATTGAAGATTAAGGTAGGACACAAAAGATAAGCCAAATTTTTCCTCAAATTCAGTTTTTCAGAATCTTTGATATTTTGTTCTAGGATACAAAATCTCTCTTAATATATAATATTATAGAAAATCAAACAAACATTCTTTACCCACATTGTTTGAAATATGGCCTATCAGACCCCTGTAAGAAGATTGAGAAATCACACACTCTACTTGAGAATGAGCCTTATTTTAGAATTATCAATTGATCTTTTGCAAGTTTGTGTTAAAGTCTTGATAAAGATAACCTTTTTGTTACTTCAACTTAGTCAGTCATATTGATACTGGACCATTTCATAAAAATATAAAGTAAAAATACATAGCGTCGGAATTGAAAATTCATATGTAAATATCCTACACTTAAAGTTTTCTAAAGATCGAAAAAAAAAAGTATAATTCAATTTTGAAAAAAAAATTACAGAATGATTAAAATGGGTCCCATAATAAAATATGTACAAATAAAGAAAAATGAACCGGTAGTTTCTGATATTTTGGCGATTAAAAAAAATTAAATGGCAAAAATTTAGTGCTTAATTATACTTGATTTAACTTTTAAAAATTTTCAAACAGTATAAAAACCCATTTAAACACAGTTTTCTATAGGCTGTGCTCATTTTTCATCACCAATCTATCACAATCTGAAAGTTTTTGACAACATTTAACCACACCGGAAGTGACCTTGATCCTCTTCTGAGGAGAAAATTTCGCGTCACAACAGGTTAAAAGAGTATTAAAGTGTCCTGAAAAAATCTTAGAAACATGGAAACAAACCATTTCAATCGTACGAAAATGAAAAGAAATCGGTGCTTGTAGTAGTCTTATATCAGCTCAAGCAGTCTTAATTATCCTAAAAGTGGCGCACTTACGTGCTAAACACCCAAGGATATTGACCAAAAGGCATTTGTGTGACGATACACTGTCAAATTTCCGGATCTGAATCCCACTGAACATATTTCGGATTTTAAAAGAAATGTGAACATGCTAGGTATTTAAATTTATTGCATCCATTATTGAAGATTAAGGTAGAATGATTAAAATGGGTCCCATAATAAAATATGTACAAATAAAGAAAAATGAACCGGTAGTTTCTGATATTTTGGCGATTAAAAAAAAATAAATGGCAAAAAAAGTAAAAGATTAAGTAGATTACGTCACAATATTTGACCTTTGTCCTCTTCGTATGACCTTAACCTTTATAGTACAAAAAGAACGGAGACTCTTTATATGCGTGTCCAAATATCAGCCCTCTTCTATTTATTGAACAAAAGTTACACTGATTTTTATATCAGATTGTTACATGCTTGTTTATTGTACTTAGATAGCGTAAACATATTCCAAATTGTAAGTTCCCAAGTGACCAATATAAAGAATTCTCTGATTTTTTCACAAAATATGCCACAATCATGCCAACACTTATTTTTCTTACAGGAGTCATTCATTGTTGTCAATATAGTATATCATTCTTTTTTCTCCAGTATTCTACCTTCAGGGGTATTAAATTTCTTCCAAGACTATACGTCTGCATGTCTGTTTAAAACAAAAAAAACTTACTTTAGTGTAGATGGGGCTATTACTTTCAATTTTCACACGTGTTTTCCAAGTGACAAGATCTTTTTTTGACCTTGGACTTTGGCCTCCTTATTTGTACTAAACTTGAACCTTGGCAATTACATTTGAACACTTAGTGCGGCCTTCATAGTTCATACGTTAATTCTTCTAACAATATCTATCTTGGGAAACAATTTTACCTTGACCTTGGAGTTTGACCTACTATTTTTTTTTATTTCCTTGCTAGTTAATATTTCTCTCTGGACTTTCCCTCCATTGTGCTACATGTAGGTCCCTTGAAGGATAGGCCTATAAACGCTTTCCACAGTTTTATTCTGCTGTTATGGTGATTATATTGTGTATAAGGACACATGTTTTACAGTGAATTCAGGAGGCAGATAAGGTGTATAAAATCAGTAACTGATTATAGCAAATCAAATCCAGCGTACCCTAAGCTTGTTATCCACAGAGGATATACCACCACGAACCAAGTGAAAGTAAAACTAAACATTTGGAAATGTGGTAAGAAATATAAGAAATGAGAATACTGCTACGATTCTTACCACATTTCCAAATGTTTAAATTCCGTCTTCTTTGGAATATGATATTCACTTCGTTTTTGTGACAGATAAAAATTACATGTGTGTAAAATGGTTTCAAATATTTCGTTGATCGAATCGTTGTTAAAAAGCAGGTTTCATCTAGTTTTCACAAGGCATATACATGAATTAACAAATTTCTATGATTTTAATCTTCAAATATTTTTGACGAAACGAACAGTGATAGGACAATAAATTAATTGAAATAAACAAGAAGTATGTGGACCAATGCTATCTAGAAGAACCCCGCACTTATGAGAATGAATACTATTTCAAAATAACTTAGTGACGAGCAGATGTACTGATGAATATCCTTGATATCAGGTTGAACAGAAATGAGTCACAGTAGATGACATGCCTCAGCAAAATACGTGCTTAAATATTTAGCATCTGCGATAAGAAGTTGCTAAAAAAAGGAAAGTTTGTTTTTGGATTTGAACATAAATGAATCTAACCAATCGAGCTGCCTCAACAAAATATGTGTTAACATTTAAGCATCTGTAATGAGTAGTTCCTGAGAAATCCTTTAAATTACATAAACATAATAGTAACATAGTGTTTTAGTGACGGTACGGGATGATACCTGGTTAGTAAATCTCGTACATGTACCTGGCGAGACTAAGCAATCCTCCCTGGTTAATGCATTACGAATCCATTACATTGTTTTCACGGTTTATAACATCGCATATTTCATCTAAGTTTAAAGCGTTTAAAAGGTCTGGGTTATATATAAAGGTACCTGTACAATTTGCCCCTAGTAAAACGGTTGAAACAATGGAGGCATATTGTTTTTGCGCAGTACGTCATGAAAAAGGTGATGTAATAAGCCTCCTTAACTAATTAAATTCCTCAAAAAAAAAAAACAGAACAAAAATTTTACTGATAAAAAAAATTCTCCTATCCCCCCCCCCCCCCCCCCTCTTCCCGAACTTGACAAGGAATTCTTTGTTTGGAAGTGCTTTTGAAATACGCAACACAGTTAAGGTGCACAATGGAAATATCGACTAAATTTTGTATTTAAAAATGTATTGGTAATCGGGATAGCGATTATTTTTAGTAAATTATTCATATCGGATAATTGTAATTATGATTAATAACTACATATCGAGGACGATTATATTTTATATTTAGACTAGTCACGTGATGCGGCAGCCACGCGATTTTAGCGCATTGACTTGAAGTATTGATGTTACATATAAATATCACTAGTGCAAGGGCATAACCAAGTTAAATTTCCAAGTTTAGTATATAAATATTTTCAACACGCATTGTAGTTTCTAAAATGTGCTGCGATCCTGTCTAAATTCTGCGATTTCATTGTTAAATTATACTTGTATGACCGAATGCTATATTTTTTTTGCTGGTCAGCGGCATGACATATTGATATAATTAAATTGTTTATAAGATTTCATTAGGATCGCAGCACTTTTCAGATACCTTTATAGTTCTATAGTTGTAATGTAAAAGCTTACTTTGATCCACAGAGTGTATGCCCTTGCACTAGATCGATTGATTAAGACCCCCACATTACTCTCCGATGTACTTGTATACAAATATACGGCAGTGTCAATTAAATACGTAATGTACAGAAAATATATTGATAAAATGGTGAAGAAGACATTAAATTTAAGTTATTGTCCCATAGAATATCTGTAAATGATATTTTATTTAATTAGAGAATCCATATTTTGTTGAGAAAATATTACTTGATCTGTCTCTCACTGCATACAAAGTACGTCACGTTGTAAGAAATGACGTCATATTGACAAGTGTATTGCGATCAGTGACTTGTTTATAACTTGTAATGTGGGATTTAACTAACGACAAAATAACATGCTGTAGTAAGTTTTTATGTAGTTTTATGATTTCTTACTGGTTAAATTAGCAGATAAACTCATTTTGTGGTATTTTAAAGAAATGTTGTATGACGTATATTGTAAATGATGTCATAGTCAAGTTTTCCCGTACAAATTAGGCTCCGCCTCCTTTTTGTAACCTTAACTGTGCTGCGTATACTTGCTACCTATGGGTACAACAAAATTTACATTAGATTTTATTACAATCCCGCGTTCCGGATGAGAGGGGAAAATATAGTTTTGCCTATGTGCATCTTTGTGTCCGAGTTGTTAGAATGTCGAAAGGAATCTCTTTTGGCAAACACTCACCGCAGATGTGTAAAATCTCTGCTCAGACAAAGTTCATGAAAAGAATCGAATCTGTTCGAATCTGATGTCATTTTACTGCTTTTGAGTCGTTAGCCCTACACAGCGCAGTAGGTTGAAGATTAAGCAAACTCTTTGTTCAAGCATGCCACAATTAACAAAAACGAAATAAGTTTTTTTGGACTGAGATTTATATGGCAAAAGATTTTTTTTTCAAATATCTTGTTATGTATGCAAATGATATTTCTAAATTAAGTTTTCTAAAAAAAAATTTTAATTGTAGATACAGTCAGTAGAGGAGTGATACAAAAGACCAGTCTATTAGTTATTGCTCTAGCTTGTCTGTCTTCCTTGAAAGTTTATTATTAATAACCAAATATCTAAAATCTATTAAAATAAAGCGAATTAAAAAAAAGATTTGACTGTTTTTTTTAAGAGAAAGGTGTATTATAATTATACAATTCTAAAATGAGTATAGATGTATAAGCAATACTAAAGGCTCAAATTTAATCTTAACACGATTTGATTATAATTTTATCATTTGAGAAATAAACAACATTATTTGGTGAACATGGCGTTATGAATAATAATTGCTCTACTGGCATAGTCCATGATGCGCGCTAGCGCATCATGGAAAATATGCTAGCAGAGCTATTATGCTACTTTGTTTACATATATAATATATATATCACATATATAAATAGAGAACAAATACTATTCTACTTAGACAAACATGATTTAACAACAAGGTCTTCGTCTTTCTATAATACCACAGCGTTTCGCAAGGGGTCTGAGTTTTTCAGGTCTATAATCCGAAGGACCCGCAACTATCACTTCAAAGTGCCGAACGCATGTCGAAGCAACAGTTGATACCCATTTTAATGACTAGGTCAGTCGCAGCCGAGATACGAAGTCACGACCTCCCAATAACGAAGCGAGTGCTCTACCGACTGGGCTACCGTAAACGGTCAAACTCTATGGAAACGCAATACTGAAATATGAAAGATGGTCAAGGTTAAAGATTTTTATGAGTTCTAAAATCTCCAAGGTCAAAAGATCAAGGTAATTGGTATCCATGAAGATCTTGCTACAAAAAATACATAAGTGATGTAGGAAAGACCTAGCCCTTGCTATTAAAAAGTACTGTATAGGGGATTAATTTCACGGGTTGTAATTTTCACGGTTTTCTCTCATCTGACACGATCGCGGTTTCTTAAATTCGCGGAATTTGGTGTGTAATAAAAGTTACTTCCCCTGTCTCCATTTAATCCATACCATAGCTACATGTAAACGACATTAATCAGCGTTATGTCTTTATTTCACGAACAGGGTAAGTTATTATAAAATTGTTAGATTTTATAAATAATTAATAAACACAAGTGCAGTTATTGACAGTCCCTAAACGTTAAATGACTTCCCTATATGCTATCACGATGAGTGCATGTGCACCCGAGATCTTCAATACAACGCAGCGAAAAACTACTGGACAGAAATAAAACTTTTTATGTAGTTCTACGTTCTACGAAATAATATCCTTCCACACTTCCTTCGTCAGCAAGTTCGATATTTATTTGAATGATTTTTTAAAACCAAAATGTAGATAAAAACTACATGAACTAATATGCATGAGAATGCAGGTAACAAATACACATGGTAACATTAGTTACGCACGGGTAATCAAAACCCATTGCCCATGTGTTTTGATTAATGAAACATGTAGCGTTGGCTATTAAAACAGCTTTTGAATAAACACAAATTATTATCTGCCAATTTGAATTAAAGTAATGCGTGATAATTAAAATTAATTGAAGGACAGTACTACTCGCAATTACTGAAATGACCATGGACTGCACGCACACCTATACAAATCTATCGTAGTCTATTCTCAAATTTCAAAATAAAACATGGAGATTATTGAAAATTTATTCACTGTTTCTTGAATTCACGGATTTGTTAACACCGTGAATATAGCGAATATTAACACCGCGAGTTATTTTCCCCCTATACAGTAATTGTTCTCACAAGTACGGAAATCTCCAAGGTCAATAAGTCAAGGTAATTGGTATGCAATGAAAAGTCTTTCGACGAAGAACACGTAAGTAAAAAATGACAGCGAAAGTCATAACTGTTAAAAAAATGACCAAGTTTTAAAATTTTAAAAAGTAGGCCAAGGTCAAAAGGTCAAAGTTCTTGCTATCAAATGAAAGGTCTTGTCGCAATGATTAAGTATATAATGTATTTAAGCACTGGCCCTAACCTTTTAAAAGTTATGATTAAGGTATATCAAACTTTAAAGTCAAAGTTCTTGGTATCCTATGGAAGGTCTTCTCACAATGATTACATATGTGCAATATGAAAGTCATATCCCTAAACGTTTAAAAGTTATGCCCAAGGTTAAAGTTTTTTCATAAGTGACAAACTGACAAAAATCTGAATATAAAACTATTTTGCGAAAGACGAGTATTTTGTTTTGAATGAAAACAATTCAAACAGATTAAATCTTTTCTTGTTCGTCCTAATCATTCTGCCCCCCCCCCCCCCCCCCCCACCATTCCCCCGCCAACAACCAATACCTATTAGAACCTAAGAATGACTTTATACAATAAAATATACATGTACTATAAATCAATTAGCAAATAAAAGCTATACAAGAACATTTCTTAACTTATTTCTTAGTTTTATACGGAAAATACAATTAATGGTTAACATGAAATTAAACATCTTTCTCCGATTAAAGTCGCTGTCTTTGCATTTTATCTTAAATCTTTTTTTATATCAGCATATCAACGAGGTATTTCTTCACAACTGAAATTGCTATGAATTATTAAACAAAGGAAGAGAATTCTAATATTAACTGACTCCATAAATCAAATAAAACTGTTATTCATAATGAATAATTTTTTTTTGTAAATTGTGTACGTTATTGATTAATAACAAAGTTATGTCCATATCAGAGTTGCAAAAGTCAACAGGCAAAAAAACAAACGTCGCTATTGTGAAAATATCAGAAGAGACCAGGTCTTCCAACAATATATTGGAATCTCATGGGTACCAATTGCGCTCCGTTATTAGCAGACGTATTCATAAGATGCAGGATTTGTGCAAAATCTTATGCGTGAAAAGAAGAAAAACACTTGCTTGCTTACCTCAAAGATGCATGGGCACAGTTAATATTTTCCTTTTTCCTAATATTTGTGAAAGTGCAAGGATGTGTCAATCAAACCCGCCAAAAAAGTTTTAATAACTTTTAAATTAATTAAAATTTTTCATTCATTTTTGCGTGAAATACTATCTGAATATATGTGTTGTAATTTACAGGAAATATTAACTTCAAATGTGTGTCAATGCACGTTTAAACTCAATATTTCGACGTACTGTCAATTAACAATGGAAATTTCCATTCCTACGTCAATACGATATATCCTTGTGAGGTTGAGATAAAAGATACTACAGAGCCGGACATATCTGTTTCATACTTGCACATTTTACTTGAAAAGGACTTAAGTGGAAATCTTACATCCAAACTATATGATAATATACAATAAAATACCCCTTTTGAGGTCAACATTGTGAAATAAGGACCAGGGGCCTGGCCCACAAGGTGGCCTGACCTGACCGAGGCCGCTTCCTGCCGAGTGTCCAGGTCGAGGGTCCTTATTTCACCATGTTGACCTCACAAGGGTCAATCAATTGTTTTATTATACCGATATATATTGAAAAAATAAATATGAATCTCTATAGCCGTTATCAATTCTTTCTTTGTTCGGGATCGGGATTCCCTACACTCCGTGTCGTGAAATTGTTTACATTGAAGTTTGCAAGTCGTGTAAGTTTTTCGATCATTAAAACAATATTTGGTTAATAGCGACATACATTGTTATAAATAGCGATTACTTTTCGTCTATACAGTAAAAATCTAACACCGAGTTCAACTCTTAAAGAGTCGCTTCTACATTACATTGCACTGGTAAATTAATCTCCAAACAAGTTGATGAAACAAAAATATCAGCAGTCGCTTTTAAAGTCATCATTTCGTAATTCCTATGGTCAATACAATGACCTTGTCAGCAAATACAATTTATCATTGAGTCGAATGCTGATAGACTTTTTCTCTTATAATTGTTAGTCAAACAAAATTGTCAACATATTTTTCCGTTATTTCCCGATCATGAAGAGGAGCACACGTCAGGTGCTACCGGTCGACAGGGGATGCTCACTCCTACATGACTTCTGATCCCACCCCTGTTATTTTGGAGGTTCATGTTTGCTCTGCTCCCGTTTTGTATAGTTTGTGGACTTTTGATCTTGAATACTGTTTTTTATCTCCATATATTCAACACGGTAAAGAAAAGACATTATTTCATATATTCGAAATGATGATAGACAGCCATGCAGATACAATTTATCTTTGAGAGACAAAGGCACAAATTTAAAAAACAACAAATTTTTAACTGCATGAAGAAACTCAGGTGAAGAAAGGAAACATTTTTTTTATTGACAAAGAACAATATTCTCTAATGTTCGGATAGGTTTCTATGAGGCATATACAGGTTAATTTAATGAAATAAAGACACGGACTGCAACTATATTCTAAGAAACATTTATTAATGAGAACAAATATAGACAGAGGTGTTTTTTTTTTTTTAATTTTGTTATTGCTGTTTGAAGAGTTAAGAAAAAAAATCGTCCAAATTTATTTATTAAAATAAATTTCTGGATTCGGTTTACGTTGTAGGAAGCAATGGAAAACAAGCCGTCATCCCGTGTTGTACAACGTTTTAACCTGCAAATAAAACATTTTTACGCATAAAAAGGACGTTGCAGCAAACAAAAAATTATAAACATTTAGGTTTGTGTTAAATTTTTAACACTGGGAAATTAGAAAGCGTAAAGACATACCGATATACAGCGTATTTTAATAAGTTCAGACTAGCTAAAATTTAAAAAGATATCGCTAATTATTTTGTTTTGTTTTTTTTTAAATAAAGATAGGAAATTACACAATTGAAACCATTCGTGTTTCCTAAATATCACATATTTAAAACAATAACCGATTTATTTCTGGCTCGGAATTCAACTGTAGACACAGGTTGAAGTCAATTTAATCATAGAACTGTTGGGATATCTAAGTTCAAAAGTATGTTTATCTTAATTAAGTATACAAGTAAAAATTTATTTTTTTTTTGCATATATTAAATTATATTTTCCCACTTTCATACAAAATGGAGTTGTGTCTGTTTTAAGTATGTAGTTTTTGTTCATTTAAAGGTGTACGAGGCTTTTGACACCCGGAGAAAACACTGCTCGTTACATAGAGAAAGAGAACCGGAAGAGAGAGTACCGCAGACATCAGAAACAGAGCATTAAGTACAAGAAAAGACGCAGAGAGCTTAAATCTACAATGACTCAGCAGGTATATTTCAGTATCTTTGATCAGTGCGGGATTTGTATTTGTGTTTAAGAGAGGGCTTTGATATTTCTTTTTCTATTCATTAAAGGTTTCAACATCAGAGATTAAAGAAGGAGCTACATATCAACTTGCTGTTGATCTTGAACCCTGTGATGTGTTGACTGAAGAGATACCATCACGGCTGTATCTACCAACTTGTAGTGCTAATATTGTACAGGATGCTAAAAATACTTTCCTCTATTTCGACTAAGAGACAACTGGATGAGTTATTATCACCTTTATAAGATAGTTTTACTGTTCATCAGATGTTAATTTTTATTATCATAAACTTTTATTTCCTTATGTGTGAGTATTACACAAAGGTATGCATTTACCATTTCACATAGTGAGCAATGTAATTCTTATAGTTTATATCAATCATTGTATAATTAAATACTTTATAATTCCTCAGGCACAGAATCCAGCATAGTGGAACTTGCTTGTGTCTGCAAGGATAACATCTTTCACAGGTACGTTCTACCAGATGCACCTATTCATCCAAAGGCGACAGTGGTGAATGGTTTGCATGTGGCAAGTGGAAAGTGGTTTCATAATAAAAATCCAGTTGATGCTATTGACATTAAGAAATGTTTGTCCGAATTTCTTAATTGGTTGAAATCATTACAAAATCCATTACTTGTATGCCATTATGGGAAATGCTTTGATTCTATTATTCATGTTAAAGCTTTCTTAAAACATCCAGAGTGTGGAGTTTTACAAGAAACTATTAGTGGATTTATTGATAGTTTACATGTTTTCCAAGAAATTTTCCCAGGGAGATGTACATTTAGACTTGATTGAACGATTGATTGTATACTGTTCAATGCCCCTTATTAGAATATTTCACTGCGCGGGTATGTTAAGGAAGCATATAAGTCATTTTTCGGGAAATTAGACTTTTTAAAGAAAATTAAGTGTTATAATTTATCAAAACCGCTGATTAACGTAAACTATTATTATCTAATGCATAAAGATAAAAGAATGTTTAAAGCAATGACGTGTACCCCCACCACGGCATCACGTGACTTCTATTAATAGCGAAATTTTCCTTAATAAAAAAGCTAACAGAACAACAATACCCCGGAGTTTGATAATTTCTTTGAGTAAATAATGTTGTTGAAAAACATCTGCTTTGTCTAAAAAGTGCTGCTAGAATCCAACTGTCCCGTTAGTAAAATAATTATTCCACACATTCGCACGAAACCTTACCCGGTGTTTTGAATTTTTTTTACATATGAACCCCGATTTTTCATAAAACCATGCTTAACTCGGGATTCTAGCAGCACTTTCCAACTATTTTAGGAGGCAAACTTTCCATCTGTACAAATCTTAAGTTTTGAAATATACAGCTTATTGTTGTTCCGTTGCAATTTTTTGTCTCAAATGACAGAGGAAAGGCCGACCGAGATACGTATATAGCTGGCTGTCTTTGAAAGAGAATAAAATTAATGAAAAAAACTTAGCATACCTGTTTTATTAACTGAACTCCATATGACTATCACAAAATATTAACAATATTTGCTGTTAAACTCCATTTTACGTATCTTTGTACATGCCATAATAGCCAAATTCTCTTTACACGGCATGATCAATTCCCAAGTTACTTGATGTACACATATGACGTCATCGGTGGTAGATTTTAATCAAAATGACAGAATACAGCATTACAAAATAAGGGCAATTTATTTTTGTTAATGTTTACAAGTTTCTATTCATTTTCTAGCGTTAAATTACATCTCTAAATACCAATATTACGAAAAATTGTGTTTTAAAATTGACGTCATCTCGCCTACTATGACATCATAATGTAGCACTGATTGAGTCAGGGTAGTATATTTTGTATGCTTCCTTATCCCCCCTGCGTGATATGGAGACGTCACTATTGCCGGTGAAGGGCTGCAAATGAGGCCTATGCTCGACACTTACGGCCTTTGAGCAGGGAGGGATCTTTATCGTGCCACACCTGCTGCAACTCGGGGCCTCAGTTTATACGGTCTCATCCGAAGGACCGCCCCATTTAGTCGCCTTTTACATGTACCACAAGCAAGGGGGTACTGAGGACCTTTTCTTACCCCGATCCCCACGAGGCCATATAGACTTGAATCCCTAGTTTCAGAAACAATGGGAGTGTTTTATGAGATACATTCAGCAACAGTATATGTTAAGATTTTACAGGCATTTGTGAACTATCACAAACAGACTGAAGACATTCTTTATAAACATAGTTTTGATGTAAATTTTGTACAGAATTCAATTGATTTTTAGATGAAGTTAGATGAATGGTTGATCTCATTGCACCCTTTGCAGCATTGCGGAAAGATACCAAAAATGTATATATTCAGCTTTTGGTTATAAAATAAGTATATTCAAAGTATCAAGAGTATTGTGTTCTCTTTTTCAGAGTTAAAATGAATATTTTTTTATTGAAAAAAAATTAAAGAAATTAAATTCTTATATACATGAATCCGTTTTGTCTTATATGCATATGTCGTGTATGAATATGCCTTCTGAATGTTAACTTAATACATTCTATGTATTGTAACACAAGAATACCGTTTAACGGGTATTTTTCTGCAATTAGAACTGTTTGGAGTTTGACCCTTAAAAATTAATTTCTATGTTTTTAATGTCTGCAGTTGCATTACACAACGAGATCTGTCTTTGAAATAATAAGGCAAATAACTAAGGGTTTGGAAGAAAATGCCATGTATTTTATGTTTTTCACATTTATAAAAAGGCATGATGATCAAAGGTGCATGACATGGATAATATTAAGCTCTGTATTGTTCTTTAAATTTTATTTAATATCTAATTAATCTGCTTGTATTATTTTCCTTCAGGAAATTAAAAACCGCGGTTGGGTACACTTTCCTGTGCTTTTCCCATGAAAATATTTGATCATCAAATTGCCCCAGTCTATCCTCAGTGCTTATATTATGCATGAGAGAGTTGTTCTTGAGAGAAATATTTTAAATTTTGATCATAAGAAACATCTATTGAAGCCCCGGCCTAACTTCGGGACTCATGATTTTAACTCAAGTGATCTTGCATTTTCTTAGGAAGACTTAACCTAACTTTCATATTTTCTTTCTAATGGTTCTTGAGAAGATTTTTTAAAAAGATGAAATGAAAATAGCATCAAGAATTCATAATAATATCTCCTTTAAAAATACGGCCATTTAATTAGATGATCTTGAATTCCTTTTACCCAAGGCTACTCTATGTAAAGTTTGTTTAAATTTGGTCCATTAGTTGTTGATATTGTGTATCGACTACGACAGACACCTGTCTGATTTTGATCAAAAAGCTAACTTGAACATTCGGCTCAATTTAGCTAGAACTTATGAGCTTGCATATTTTACATGTACCCATATTTTATTAATTTCTAGCTTAGAAGTGCAGATCCACACCAGATAAATAGTTCCTCTCAGGAATGACAAAAGACACAACAAAAAATATAATTACAAACACATTTTTAAATTATTTTCTTTGCAAATTTAATGCAAATTATTCATAAAACACAAAATCTCAGTCATACGAGATGTAAGTTAACTCTATAAGAAATTTCATAGCAAAAGCACAAAAGAGCATATTGAAAGATATACAGATAAATATCATTTGTTCTGGAGTAAAATTTTTCTATTTCCAATGAGAAATTATAATAAAATCAATAGCAAGGCATGTAAATTTCTTTATGTAATTATAAATTTGTTTTTAATGTTCCCCATTAATATATTCGTTTTTGTCTCGTGTACTCTATGTCCACTGATAAATTTTCTATGTTTACAATCCTTAAATTATTTTGAAATATTATTTCAGTTCACTACTGAGGTAATTCGCACGATTATCATAAGAATATTTTCCTTTGACATTGGAAGCTTTAATAGAGACTATCAAACACAATCAGGAACTAATGAGACATTCGTTTTGAAGCATATCCTTTTTCTTTTATTCACTTTGTATCCTTGGTGTTTTATGGGGCTACTGTACTTTTACTTTGTAGACAATTGTTTTACTTATGGTTTGCTCTACTTTTTACAAACATTGATATATACTGTATTTGCAGCTTTGCCGCATCTTCTTTCTACATATGTCCATATATTTGCTCTCCTGTTCATTGGCATTTCTTATATTCTGTATTTCATTGTCTCATTTTATAAGAAATACAGGGAAATATTATTATTTATATTGGACAAAAAAGATACGTCAGAAATAAGTGTTGACCATTTTGATAAAGTGACTACTATGTTTTTTCCTCTTAGGAATGCTGTCTTTGCTCTCATAGCAAAATCTTTTTTTACAGTCTTATTTGTATTAATAATTTACGTATCATTTGGGTATGTTCATCTTTTAGATGAAGAAAGGGACAATGACTTCAATATTTTCTTTCCTCTTATTGCATCTGTTTTTGCACCAAGGATTCTAGAGAAATACTGCCTAGAAAGTACTCAAGATCAGTTGCATAGAAAAGAGAGACAAATTAAAGTATTATTAGATTTTTTAAGGGAACATAATAATTTGGATTACAAATCTGTCAAAAACAAAATAAAGAAATTATTAGATTTTTTGGAGCCACAATTTTTTTTGGATACTAATTCTGATATTGAAAAAATAAACCAAATTAAGAAATTATTAAATTCTCTAGGGCAAGAGAATGAATTGGATAAAGATTGTGATATTGAAAAAATAAATAATATCAAAAAGTTGTTAGATTCTACAGTGCCACAGGAAAATTTTGATTACGAATCTGATATTGAAAAGCTTAACCAAATTAAGATATTTGTAAACTTTCTGGGGCTACAGAATAGAAGAACGATCGAAGGGCAAGAATTTAAATTGCAGTATGTGTTTTCTAGTTTACGGTGCAAGGAAAGAGTGTCAGAAAAGGTGCGTTTAAAAGGCTTTAAACATAAAATGTGTATGCATTGTCTTACCTGCAAAAATGCCTTTAATCAAGAGGTTTGTGAAGAGTTTTGTGCATGCCTTATTTGTAAGGAGCAGACTGATGTTAATACAAATTGTAACTGCCCGGATTTCTGTTCAGAGATATGTGCATGCCTTCCTTTAAATTGCATTAACAAAGAAACAGAACAGTGTGCATGTTGTTATACACTCGTAGAAATACCACCTGGTAATCAAGCTATTATTAGGTCTAGCTCCGATGTTGATAGTGAGAATGAAATAAGAAATCAACATATTTCTGAGGAAAGGGAGAGTACGAGAGTCAAAATTCCAGAATCGGCCTCCCAATTACCAGATAATGAAATAAGCCATTTAAGTAATAGGTCATACTAGAATATGTTACAAGGGGACTACATCACTATAGTATAACACAAATGATATTTATCTGTATATCTTTCAATATGCTCTTTTGTGCTTTTGCTATGAAATTTCTTATAGAGTTAACTTACATCTCGTATGACTG
>PRKT01000200.1:2589-56438 GCA_003671525.1 Saccostrea glomerata
GGGACGCCCTGTCCCTTCCTCAGGACAAAGAAAAAAGTTAAAAAGTCATAAGAACAAAGGAAAAAGAGAAACAAAAAACAACTAGCACTACTACTAAATTACTAAACACTATATATTTACATACTTAGTTACATGTTGATTTGGAAATTTTGAAGAACACTATTAAAGAAATAATCCGGACCGCTATGAAATGCGTCCGGTCTATCGGGTATACTCGGGTGAAGTGCGATTTACATAATTGAACGAATTAATTATGCTAATTAATTACGACAATCAGTAAGTCGTACATTGTTTCGTTCTCTCAAAATGGCGTAACTATACTTGATAAAGAATAATCAAAGAAAAATAATATAGAAGGGGCGTTTTAACATATGAATTATGATCTGTTATAAATTTTAATTTGAAATGTTTTAGGACTAATTATCGGTAAAGAATATTTAATAATTAATTAACAAAGGCGTAAGCAATACATAGTCATGTGGGCCGTTCGAGAGTTGATGACGCAAAGTAACTGCAGAGTTTACACCAAATTGAGAGAATAATCTTGTTTGGTATCTTCAGGAATCGGGTCTAGTTTACGTTCATTCTGGTGAAGTCATTCAGTTTGTTAATACCACTGGGGCGGAATGACTTCAATCTGTGCATCCAGAACTTTTCTTTGCTTTTTCTCTGAGCGTCTGTCCATCTTGGGTTATGATTGATTGATTGTATATTGTTTAACGTCCCTCTTGAGAATTTTTCACTCATATGGAGACGTCACCGATGCCGGTGAAGGGCTTCAAATTTAGACCTATACTCGGCACTCAGGGCCATTGAGCAGTGAGGGTTCTTTATCGTGCCAACGCCTACCGTGGCACGGGACCTACGTTTTTAAGGTCATATCCGAAAGACCCGTGACTTTCACTTCTAGTGCCGAGCGCTTGGCGAAGGAACAGTCACTACCTTTGTTTACGTCTTAGGTATGACGCGGCGCGGCGATCGAGAATCGAACCCGGGCCTCCCGATCACGAAGCGAACGCTCTACCACTAGGCTACCGTGACCGGTTCTTGGGTTATGATCAATCACCACTACTGTCATGTCCTCCCATTTGTGACCCTCAAGATTGAAATGTTCCCCAACGGGTTCATTGAGTTTTTTTGGTCCTAATGGTCGAACGGTGGTTATTGACTCTCCTGCGGAGATCTCCTGTTTCACCAATATACTGTTTGGAGCAAACTTTGCAACTGATGAGATAAATGCAGTTGTCAGTATGACAGGACAAATTTCCTAGTATTTTGTAGCTGCGGCCTGTAACAGGGCTGTTAAAACTGTCTGTGTCAGTGCTGTGCTTACAAAGAAGACATCTTCTGTCAGAGCAAGTTTTAAAGCCCCCGTTAGGTAATGGGTTGCAGTCCAGTCTGGTTCTTACTACCATGTCCTTTAGGTTCCTATGGCTTCTGTATGAAGCCAATGGGGGTTCCTTAAAGACCTCTGCCATCCGTTTGTTTGAATGGAGAATTGGTAGGTTCTTTTGAAAGATACCGCTTAGGTTCTTAAGGACGGGATGGTATGTGGTTACCAGAGGGACCCTACTGCTATTTTCTTTCTCTTTGTAGGGTGCGGGTGCGTTTCATTGACGTTATAGAGATGAAGTGGGTGGAATGTCACGAGAGCCTCGAGGCATTCATTACGTTTGCCAACACCTTTCATCAATCGATCAAATTAACAGTAGACGTATCTAATTCGAAAAACGTATTTCTAGATACCACATCTACCCTGATTGATGGTGAAATCGAATTCAGTCTCCACACCAAACCCAGAGATTCCCACCTATATCTTATGCCCACTAGCTATCATCCCCCACACATTTTTAAGGGAGTGCCTAAGGGTCTAGCCACCAGAATTCGACGCATCTGTTCGTCCCCTGGCTTATATCAGGAGCAAATGGTCTTCTTAAGTCCCACCTATGCAAAAGAGGCTACAATGCCCGCAACGTACAAACAGCTATTGATGAGATGGCGGGACATGACACGCAAAACCTATTACGCTACAAAGAGAAGGAAAATAGCAGTAGGGTCCCTCTGGTAACCACATACCATCCCGTCCTTAAGAACCTAAGCGGTATCCTTCTGCACAAAGAAACAACGAAAAATACGACAAAGCCCAATTATTATTTTTTTTAATTAATTTTCATCAATGAAATTTTTCTTTTAAGGACATGTACTTACGTTTTCACTATTCATGTGAAATGCAAATAGGCATGATAGGGATATGAAATACATGGAGATAACAAACAGTATTAGAGCGCAAACGTCAATTGAACAATACAAAATAGACAGAGCAAACACGGGCCTCTAAAACATTAGAGGTTGGATCAGGTCATTCAGGTGCCATGTAGGAATGCACATCCGACCGGTCACACCCGCCGTGTGTTGCTTGTCATGATCGGGAAGTAACGGGAAAATCCGTCGACAATTCCGGATGTATGTTTTGGGCTAACAATTAGTATGAAATAACGTCAATCAGCATTAATTTTGTCTTAATGATAAATTGTATTTGCTGACAAGTTCATTGTATCGACAATAGAACGTACGAAATGATGACGCTAAACAAGGCTGCTGATATCCTTGTTTTATCAAATTGTTTGTCAATAATTTACCTCGTTTTATGAGTTTTTCATACGAAGAGTATGCTCTTGCGTATCGAATCAACTGAGAGATATAAACCCTATTTGCAGGTTATGAAGGTGTCTTGCTTCATAAGTAAGGAGAGTTGACGATTTAAAAGTTAATTAAAGTCATCTCGTTTGTCATAAAGCTTGGTTGTTATATTGTCATAAACGTCTTTCTCAAAATATTTAAATATGAAACGATGTGTCAGACTCTGTAGGATTGCTTATTTCAATCTCACCTGGATATATCGTGAACTGTTCTGGGGTTTTTTTAAGCTGGGGATGGAATAAAGTAACAACTAGTCTATTTTGGTTTTTATGTATTTTTACGCCTATTTTTATGGATACTCTAGTAAATACTCACATTTTTCATAAAGCTTGTTTGCTAGATTACCATTAACGTCTTTCTCAAGTAAAATATCTAAATATGAAACATATGTGCCAGACTGTGTGGCATCGGTTATTTCTATCTAACCAGGATATATGGGGGGTAGTAACAATGCTCGTACTAATTTGTCTTTCACGTATTTTTACCTCTATTTTCATGGATACTCACAGGAACTCTCCACAATTCAAACATTTCCCGGGGAAGAGTCATCTATCAATAACTTGCAAAATTCCCAAAGAAAAATATGCTTTCGGGAGCATTTAGATATATGCATCGTAAACTGAGAATACATTGAGGTTTTAAAATGATAACAAAATTGCTCTATTGGAATTTTCGTTCTAACTTTGTAGCATTTCTGAGATTAAATAGATCCCCATTAAAAGAATACATTAATTGTTTGGTTTTCTGTGAGGGACACATGTTCGTCTGATTAAGGCCTTTCCATTGAAATAGTTCTTGAGATTTCAAGAATCCATTTTAAACAAAGCCGATTCAATAAAAAAACATAGGCCTGAAATATTGTAAGATTTCTTTTGATATTATTTTAATTTTCTTTGTAGAAAGATAGCGTGAAGTCCAAAGTTACATACATCAGTATGAATGTTAAACACGCATTCTCAATTTATAGTACCAATTCGATCTTGGGAAAAGTCAAAAAATTTAGTGAACTGAAATTAACACTTTTTTACGTCATTTGAAAAATGAAAGTGAATAATTATTAAAAATCGCAATTTGATTTACATACTTCATGCTGTGTTTTGTTGGCCTCCTTCGAAATAGAAGCGGTTGGAGGGCTAATTTTACACCAAGATATTTACGTGATGTTGAAAAGCCATATTTGGAAACGAAAGAATTTTTTTTAAAAAATACAAAATCAATATAATACACATCAAATTTTGTTAACTATAAACATTTATGAAACCGTTTAAGCACATTTGTAAAAGGGGTGTAGAATCTTTGATTCAATTATTAGTAAAAATAAAACGGATATAATTTTCATTTAAATAAAATTATCTTTTTTTTATTTTAACAAGTTTTATCACATCCGATGATAAGCTTAATAATGATAATATTCCCTAAAATGCTACATTAATTGATTCTTTATTAATCTGGTCAGAGAAACGCACATTATTTAGAATATAAGAAGGTTAAATACTTCGCCATTACCTGATTACGAAGTGTTTGTTAAATATCACGTAAATATCGCACATAGATATCATACAAAAATAAAAGTATATTCGGGGAAAAAATGATTATATTATGTCAAGTTATTGAATTTAATGAATTTTCTTATCTATATATACGCTCTTTACAAAAGGGTTGAATTGAAAATTCAAGTTATGATTTATCTATAGAGGACTCGTGTAATTCATCCCCCCCTTCCAGTATTTAATCTGTTGATTATTTCAAAGGCAGTCGCGTAGTATCGTTTTTTAAAAGTGGGGGGGGGGGAGCAGCCAGACATTATTTTTCACTTACCTGAAAAGTTGACAAGGCAAAAAAAAGGGGGGTTGGGGGTGAGAAAACTTGCACAAAGTCGAAAATCCTAGAGGGGGAGGGGAGGCGAACTTTTTTCAATGCCAACTACTTTCAGTACCAATTATTACACTACATTTTCTGTACATCACTATTAGTGGGGATGGGGGGCAATTAGCTTTTCACTGAACATTTACTATAGTTGAAGTAAGGTTAGAGAAAAAAGTGGGGGGCAGAGGGGGGGGGGGGGGTGCTCCCCCCTCCCCCCCCATCTGTTGCTACATGTCTGAAATGTTTAATTGTTTGTGAAAACTTTATCATCAAATCTCAAAAATAAACAAAGATCGCCCACCACCCTTAAAAGGTTTGTCAATAATTAAGTTGCATATCACATGTGCTCTATAGAGCAATATACATTCTATGTTCATATATATATAACATAAATTGAATTTTCAGTACCATTAAAGCATAGACACATACGTTATATGTCTAAGCAACAATTCCAATGGGAAAATTAGGTGCACAATTTTATACATGTTAATATTTGTATTTCTTGCAAAGCAACAAAAATGGAAATGGATTCAATTTCAACCATGCAGTTTCTTGACACCCAACATCCTCTTTTTTTACCCGATGTAGACCCCCCCCCCAACCCCCCACTGCATGCAACGCAGCGCCTATTTTCTGGAATTATATTTCCTACAAGAATGATTTTTTTTCTTCAAAATGTTAAGGTTGGTATACAATTCAGGTGTATAAAACCATTTTTTTTAAGTTGACGATACACTATCATTTCAAACAAACAGCAAAATACAGACTTGAAGAAAGTTTTGTTTCAGATTTACGTTCCGAATGATAATGTGCATTACACTTGAAACTATGCAATATTAACCAATTGCTCAAAATGGAAAGATTCAATCATTAAACCACAATGCTACTTGTGAATAATATATATTATGTCAATTCAATTTCAAATCACACGGATGCACAAGATATTGAGTGAAAAAATGTTCACCTTTGCATGTGCACTTCAATTTGCATTTCTGCACACTTGTTGCAGAAAAAATGACATTTTAAGAAACAGTGTATATTTCTTCATGTTCTTAGTATTTACATTATAAAGATTCACTCGCAAATCCGTTCAAACAGCTTTAGAAATTAATACTTATTTACTCTAAAACATGGTAACGTAAATATCGGTAACGTAAATATCTTTCTGAGATTTATCGTAACTTTTAATGCCATTGTTCAATTATACCACTGTTAAATAAAGGCATATTCTAGTGCTTGAGTGTAAGGCAATGTGACCCATAGGACTTTTACGAGAAGCACTGACTTCTACAGTTGACGTTTACTTGGACATTTAAACTTGTATCATGTACGGAAGTACAGAATTGATAATGCATAAGAAAACCTTTCCTGTGGTCATAGGTATGGTGTTAGGGGCACTTACTTGTGAAGACTGGGAGATGAGGGTAGGGTCGTTGTCGTTTTCTTCAAGAACAACTTATATGTGCATTGAAATAACCCGTTATTTCCGTTTAATTAAATGTTGAGCTAAATATTTATATCGTAAAGGATCTACCGTACATAGCTCTAGTGTAAAAGTAAGCGTCAACTGTAAAAGTCAGCGATCCTCGTAAAAGTCCATAAGGAACAGTGTAGTTTTCTTACTTAATTTGTGAATAAATACTAACACGTAAATATCGTTGAATTTTTTAACCATTGGACTTATAAGAAAAGGGGGGCTATTGTTCAAAAATACAGATAAAGAGTGTCCTTTTTACCATTCCATGCAATAGAAAGGGTGTTCATGATGTTAAAAAGTTACAACTTAGTCCTTTTGAGTCAGTTTATCAATCCTTCCAGTCCTTTTGAATTTCCAAATAGAAAAGTAATAAGTTTTTATCAGCAACCAGCAATGGTTCATATGACTGGCAGAAAATAAGATTAATTAGAAATTTTATATTACTTAAAACGCGGTACATTATTTAAAATGCTGGTGTGTTGTTGACAGCGACATGAGAAAAGTAGAGGCATTCCACAACAACTGTCTCCGAAAAATCCACCGTATCTTCTGGCCAAACAAGATCTCTAACATAGACCTGCACAAGAAAGCAAAAGCAGAAGTATAACAACAGATATCAAGCAAAGAAGAATGAGATGGTTGGGACACGTAATGAGAATGCCCCAGGGCAGGATACCCAAAACAGCATTACATTGGACACCACCTGGGAAGAGAAAACGAGGAGACCATGAACAAAATGGAGAAGAACTATAACATCAGAGTTAGAGGAAATGGGCTACTCGTTGGGACAGGCACAGTATGTGGCAAAGGATAGAGGAAGATGGAGGCAGCTTGTTGAAGCCTTATGTCTCATCGGGGACGAAGAGGATAAGTAAGTAAGTACATTATTTAAAGCGAATTGAGACTATAAATTGAGAATGCGTGTAAAAATCTCACTATGCTATAACAGAATATGAACCCTTTTTCATCTGTACATTTTCCTTATATAATCTACATAAACATACTAACCTATGGGAAAATCTCAGAGTAACCTCGCTCTACACTAGGCAAAATTGCTAGTGTACCACCTAACAGAATCAATAATGTACTTTTAAAAACCTGTTTTGATGTATAAATATGTTACTTTGATAAAAAAAAAATAACACATACCAATGTCAAACCTTATAAATAACTTCAATGTTTGCGAATTACTAGGCGAAATGATAGTCAATTACTGCTTTTTATGTGATATTTAACTAGGAGAATACTCCTTTGGCAACCTCACAGACCACCTTATCTTTTATTTTGATGTTTTGAACATATTTTATTGTATAATTTATACAACAGGATTGGTTACAAGTTCTTGCAACTTAAAACAAGAGGCCCATGGGCCACATCGCTCACCTGAGCCCTAAGGGTAGGAAAAAGGAAGAAAATGGCTTTTTATTGTAAAGTTTAAATCCAAAAGTAGTCACATGACCAATCATGGATTTGCTATTTTTTAGAAAATGATTTTTAAAAAATGTTCCTATATATATCTTTAAAAACTTTGGTCGGCCATTTTGGCCCCGCCCTACCCCTAGGGGTCATGATTTGAAGAAATTTGAATCTACACTACTTGAGCATGCTTCCATATAAATATGATGAATTATGGCTTTGTCATTCTTGAGAGGAAGATTTTTAAGGAATTTTCCTATATATTTCTATGTAAAAGTTTGGTTGGCCATTTTGTCCCTGCCCTGCCCCCTGGGGTCATGATTTGAACTAACTTGAATCTACACTACCTGAGCATGCTCCCATATAAATATGATGAATTATGGCTTTGTCATTCTTGAGAAGAAGATTTTTAAAGAATTTTCCTACATATTTCTATGTAAAACTTTGGTCGGCCATTTTAGCCCCGCCCTACCCCCGGGGATCATGATTTGAACAAACTTGAATCTACAATACCTGAGCATGCTTCCATATAAATATGATGAATTATGGCTTTGTCATTCTTGGGAAGAAGATTTTTAAAGAATTTTCCTATATATTTCTATGTAAAAGTTTGGTTGACCATTTTGGCCCCGCCCTACCCCCGGGGGTCATAATTTGAACAAACGTGAATCTACGCTACCCGGGCATGCTCCTATATAAATATGATGGATTATGGCTTTGTCATTCTTGAGAAGAAGATTTTTAAATAATTTTCTTATATATTTCTATGTAAAACTTTGGTTGGCCATTTTGGCCCCGCCCTACCCCCGGGGGTCATGATTTGAACAAACTTGAATCTATACTACCTGAGCATGCTTCCATATAAATATGATGAATTATGGCTTTGTCATTATTGGAAAGAAGATTTTTAAAGAATTTTCCTACATATTTCTATGTAAAACTTTGGTCGGCCATTTTGGCCCCGCCCTACCCCCGGGGGTCATGATTTGAACAAACTTGAATCTACACTACCTGAGGATGCTTCCCCATAAGTTTCATCTTTCCTGGCACAGTGGTTCTTGAGAAGAAGATTTTTTAAATATGCCACCAAATTTTCATTAATTCCCAATTATCTCCCCTTGAATGAGGGCATGGCCCTTCATTTGAACAAACTTGAGTTCCCTTTACCCAAGGATACTTTGTGGCAAGTTTGATTGAAATTGGCCCAGCGGTTCTTGAAAAGAAGTCGAAAATGTGAAAAGTTTACAGACAGACAGACAGCTAGACAGACGGACAGACAGACAGACGGACGCCGGACAAAATGTGATCAGAAAAGCTCACTTGAGCCTTCGGCTCAGGTGAGCTAAAAACCTGTCCCTGTAATATATACAATAATGAATTAGTGATTGCCTTATCTTTTCATGATACCAAGACATTTGTCAATCTCACTGTTTTGGAAATAAATATATAAATGCACAGGTGGAATTTTACTTTACTATAAAGAGCAAGCCCACTCTGAGCTAAAGACTGGGGAAATGGCTATCAGCCCAAACATAATCATAATACTTATGGCTCTGACGATTTTTGTTCAAGCAATTTGTGAGTATGTTTGACAAGACTTTATTTTTTATTTTATCCAATCGGTGAAATATGTATATACAAATCCTAAATGCTTCAGAAGATGATTACATGTAACTAGTGATCAAATCCTAATGGTCGGGGATTGATCTCTATCATTTGACTTCCGATATGAATTTTCTCTTACGCGTTTTAGCCATCATTCATGTTGAGTACTTTTTTTTTTATTTTGTTCAGTAAAAGAACAAATTTTGCTAACAATGTTACGTTAAAACTGTCATTACAATAAAACACCGATGATTTCTTCTCTGGTTTACGACAAGATGAAACATTCAAAGTATATATGCTTATATGTCTTATATATTTAGGTGTAACGGATTTGAAAGACCATATTTTTCTTTTCTCGTCCAATTGTACAATTTTAAATAGAAATAGTATATTGCGTTTGAAAACTAGCAGGGACTAAATTTTTGGAGGAATAGTGGCGTATGAAAATATCTTGTTTTTCTGCCTCTCAAAATTATGAAAGAACAATGAATTTAGTTATAAATAGACTTGAAGAAATTTTCAAATATAAGTAAAATTAATTAAAAGGGATTAAACTTTCAAAATATTTCAAATAAATATGAATTTTCAACCAAACTAGAACTATGTAAGCTTTTAAACGCTTCCTATCAAAGTACAGATTTGAGCCAAAAATCCATAAAAAGGACTTTTTCTCTCTAAGGAAACGATCAAAACTTTTTGTTTTTGTATCATTTTGTACATTTATTAGACAACTTTATTATATGTGAAAACAAGAAAAAGTTAAATGTAGGAAGCATAAAAATAACTTATATAATTCGGATTAACAACGCAGCACAGTTAAGGTGCGCAATGGAAATATCAACTAAATTTTGTATTTAAAAATGTATTCGTAATCGGGATGGCGATTATTTTTAGTACATTATTTATATCAGATAATTGTAATTATGATTAATAACTACATATCGAGAACGATTATATTTTATATTTAGACTAGTCACGTGATGCGGAAGTCACGCGATTTTAGCACATTGACTTGAAGTATTGATGTTACATATAAATGTCACTAGTGCAAGGGCATAACCAAGATAAATTTCCAAGTTTAGTATATAAATATTTTCAACACGCATTATAGTTTCTAAAAAGTGATGCGATCCTGTCTAAATTCTGCAATTTCATTGTTAAAATTATACTTGTATGACCCAATGCTATATTTTTTGCTGGTCAGCGGCATGAAATATTGATATAATTAAATTGTTTTTAAGATTTCATCAGGATCGCAGCACTTTTCAGATACCTGAATAGTTCTATAGTTGAAATATAAAAGCTTACTTTGATCCATAGAGTGTATGCCCTTGCACTAGATCGATCTATTAAGACCCACCACATTACCCTCCGATGTACTTGCATACAAATATACGGCAGTGTCAATTAAATACGTAATGTACTGAAAATATATTATTAAAATAGTGAAGAAGATGTTAAATTCAAGTTATTGCCCCATAGAATATCTGTAAATAATATTTCATTTAATTAGAGAATGCATATTTTGTTGAGAAAATATTACTTGATCTGTCTCTCACTGCATAGAAACTACGTCAGGTTGTAAGAAATGACGTCATATTGACAAGGGTATTGCGATCAGTGACTTGTTTATAACTTGTTATGTGGGATTTAACTAACGACAAAACAACACGCTGTAGTAAGTTTTTATGTAGTTTGATGATTTCTTACTGGTTAAATTAGCAGATAAACTCATTTTGTGGTATCTTTTTAAAGAAATGTTGTATGATGTATATTGTGTATGATGTCATAGTCAAGTTTTCCCGTACAAATTAGGCTCCGCCTCCTTTTTGTTACCTTAACTGTGCTGCGAAGTATCCAGATTAGTTAAATTATTTATGTAAATTTGGTAATATCATACTGTAGACCCGATATAGTAATATCTTTTTATGCAAAAGAAACAATCTTTTATTTTTTGAAATAGAAGAAGGCATCACATGATTGGCAACAGACCTTTTTTATTCATAATGTCAAGGAAAAAGGTAATGTCCTTGACCTGACCTTGCCTCTAATATAAAACGGTCAAATTTAATCCCACTGATACTATCACTCACTGATATTGTCTTCTTGATTCTGTGAAAATTTCATTAATTTTTAAATACAAGAAATATGAAAAGAATCCTACCTTAATACTGTTCTCTGGTCTCTATTCAGTTGTATCTTTTAGATATCTAATATGTATTTTCTATTGCATATACGAGAGGTAATCAGAAAGTTTGCGTACTAATTGAATAATTTCTAATCATTCAATAATATAGAGTTTTAATGTTTAAATTGTTTTTAAAGAAGTCCTCTCTGATTTTAACGCTCATCTGTGACTGTTCTGATCACGTGATGTAGCTGTTGGGTTTCTCAAACTCTTACATTTCTTACATATTTCTTACAAAACAAGTACTTTTTTTGTGTAATAAAAACATTTCATTTGTCAGAAATGGCCAAATCTTGGGAATAGTATGGGTGGACAACGATATACTTTCCCAGCACGAGCATGGTGACCGTAAAAACCAAAGTCTTGTGTATTTGGAGCGTCTTAAATTCAATGTTGATTATATATATTGGTACCTTCTTTTACCATATCTGATATGTTAAAGTTAACGATATTTTGGAGATTTAATGATTATTTTATTTTAAAGATATTGACATTTTTTATAGCAATTTGCTTAACAAAGTTCATAAATTTTGCCGATGTAAAGACAAAAAAGAAAAAGAAAAATCAAAGTACTGAAAGTACTCATGGGAGTTGAACAATCTCACAGGAAGTATAGAAACAGTTTCTAGTCTAGTCATTCTACTGAAAAATGAGAACTAATTGCAACAGTATATATTTTAATGCAGATTTGTAGATAAGCTATCAGTTACTCACATATAAAAAGTTTAGAAAAATTCACTCAGGGGAAAGTTGGGAAATCGAAAGATTAAAATTAGGGATCAATATGAATTTAGAATTAACCATTTGCACACCGTACTTTTTCTATATGAGCTGTCTATGACAGACATCCTGTAAACAATAGCCAAAATTGTTGTTTTAACCTGTAGTTTGTTATGCAATCAAATCTAAAACAAAAAAAATTATATATTTTGATTTTCAAAGAAGTGAAGTTTTGACTTCCACACCGGCCAAATATTATATCATCTACACATGTATAATGGTTGCAATTACCATTCATGTATACAAAAAATTATGGAACGCTGTTTGTATTCACAATATACATGTATGTAAAATTCCTGAATGTGAATGTGTTTATTTTCATTTTATTTGTAAACATCTAATGGATACTGTATTTATACCCCAGTTGTTTTGGAATTTATACTCGAGAAACAAAAATGTATGGAACACAGTTTGTATACAAAATAAGTCAAACTAGCCTTTTCTAAAGAATTCTGCAAGGAAGCTTATCAAACAAGTAAAATGTATATCAGAGTTGTAACAATTGCATCATCACAGAATATATTTTGATTAAATATTTAGAATATGTTTAGAAATTTATCATTTTGAAATAAAGAGTACAGAATTTCTGGAATCAAATGAACGGGATTTGATTTGAAGGTCTCCAAGTTTAAAAAAAAAACTAGAGGTACTGTGAGCGATGAGCTCACTAAATGATACCTCCGCCTCCCATATGGTTATAACTGGTGAAAAAGTCCATGTTTTCCTGTGGCCGTGAAACCCAAAATATGTGTCGGATCAAAAAGTAAAATAGGGGTGCACAATGGCAATATGTAATAAAGATTCTGTTAAAGTTGCATCAAATTTCATTCAGTGGTATGAGAGGAGTTGCGGATAAGAGATGGGTACCCCAAAGTGTAACAGACGGACGGACGGACAGCTAGACGGACGGACGGACGGAATTAACGATTACTATATACCCTCCCGCTTTTCAAGTATAACACATATTTAATTCCATTCAGGCATCTCCGGAACTTAAATTTGAACTGTGTGAATCAAACAATTTTTTGCTCTCTAGATTTACTGCTTATTGCTTTTTTAAAAAGTAGCGAACCTTATAAAAAAGCCAATTGATATTGACCTTTTTCTCTATAAATACTGCACCATGCATCTTTACATGTACAAAAGCTGTACGTATGTTTATAGTAATTGAAATAATTCAAATGGAATCGTTCAGACAGAATTAAATGCTCATATGCTCTTTTTTTTGAAATTCTTAATGTAACTTTTTAACAAAATATTTTAAACCCATTTTTAAAAACTTAACTTCTCCTTGTAGATCATATGGTCATTTTTGCAACAGTAAAATGCCTGATGCGGCACTTATTGAAGCTCCATTTTATGGGGACTGGTGATAACGGTGTTTCCAGGAGAATGCTTTAGAATGTGAACAATCTGGAACACTTTCAAAGTCACTTCTTAATAAGAGCAACATCGAAAAAATAAAAGTAGATGGACGTGAATCTTTCTACTAACTATAATTGTATATTGTTTAACGTTTCATGCATATGGAGACGCCACTACTTGCCAGTGGTGAGCTGCACATTTTGTTCTATACTCAGCACTTAGGGCCATTAAGCAGTGAGGGATCTTTTTCGCCCCAGTGCCCACTGCGACACGGGACCTCGGTTTATACGGTCTTATCCGACCGGTCTTCACATCCCACAGTGGGATTCGAACCCGTGACGTAAGGATCGACTCCTTACTTCGCAACTCTAGAGCATATGCTCTAACCACGGCACCATGCGGGTGAATTCCTAGATTAAAGCCAAAGTATTATAATTTCTATAACTGTTATAGGATAAAAATATTTAGGGAAAATATAACAAACATTAATAATACTTTTACATATGAATTTTAACAAGTAAAAATTGATAACCAGTATCTGCCAAGAGTTTTTAACAATTAATTCTTCCTTGAAACAAATACTTGTCTTGCTCTCTTTTATCTAATTCCATTTGAGTAAGTGCTTTAATTTGACTTTAGATTTTTTTTTATCAATAAGAATAAAATAATCTACTGTGTGCTTTCAATTGCCCCCACCCTCTTCAAGTAACATTACATAGCAACGGTTAGAAAAACATTAAGATTCAAGAAGGGTAACAATATAATAACTATTAACTGCGCAGAACCTTTGCGCGCACATATCACGATATTCTGTTCTCAGTGCAATTTAATTACTGTTGATTCGGCTACATCTTGGTCAAAAATGATCATTTTTAAGGGATAACAATTTCAGATTTTATCCTAAAACATGTCTTGTCTTCATATTATTGAATGTAGTTGAGGATTACACTGAAAAAAATTTGAAATATTTTTTAGAATATCACCATCCATGAAGCAACGTTAAATTTTGCTATGTTCTTATCACACCGGAGGGCGTAGTTTCATTTTATGGAGGGTAAAAAAATACATTGATTCACTTGATATGAGTAAGATAGCATTTTTATTAAACTCATGACAAGAAATACCCTGTAGGGTACCCGGGTGGGGTGGGTTCAAGTTCTGATCAAGCAAGAACCATCAAACTCATTATAGTGTACAAGCATTTTATGATACTGATGTAAACAGAATATTTTTTTTATTTCTGAGCATTTTATACAAGTTACCAACCAATCATATTGCTGGTACTCAAAACTGGTGTCACATGTTGAAAGAAAATTTTCTGAAGGGTGGACAGCACAACTACAATGTAATCTATGGGGAACAGCTTTGCTGTGCATAAAAAAATTCAGATTTAAGAATATTTTTTGACCAAAAAAAAATTAACAACCTACCTAATCCAGAATAAAAACATATAATCTATTTTCAGGGAGGAATGGAGTTCTATGAATCTTCCCACAATTTTCTTCATATACGGGGAAAACCTTTCAGTTACAGGAGGGATTCAGGTTTCTCTTTTTTTTTGGGGGGGGGGGCATTTTCTGCTACTTTTTCATAAAAAAATTCTTATTGGGGTATGTCCCCTGACCCCTCTAAATCTGCTCCTAATTATTTTCGGATATTACCTTTCATATTAATTAAAACATTTTTATTGTTTCTTAACTTTTGGTGATTGAGTATATTCGTGCTATACTTAGCATTGCTGAATACCGAAAATTTTCATGTAAAATTCATTTATAATGTATCCATGGTTACCACCTATTTACATAAATCTTCTAAATAATTTGTTTGAAGCATTTATGGCAAAAGAATGCATTTTGAGTATGTGTGTAAACTAATGTAGTGACTGTATTCGTGTTTGTAAAGGTTCATTGATCAAAAGTAGGTGATTTCTCAATTTATACTGTTTCCATGGCAACCAACACATATAGTAACCAACATTTAATTTTTTTTCCCATTCAGTTTATTCAGTTAAGTTTATTTCCCTACTTACATGTTTTTTTAAACCAATATAGAAGTTTTTACTTTACATTGTTTATTTAACACTTAATCAGAGTGAACACAATACGTCCCAATAATGACCTCAATTTTTCCATGTATAAATTTTTCTAAACTTTTTGTTATATATTCAGATCATATCATAGATTGATTAAAACTAAGTTTTGAAACTGTTGCAATTAGTTCACATTTTGATGGAAAATTTGCTAATTTGACTAGACTATTCATGCTTTCAGATTCAAGTTAGCTAGAGCTAATTTGTTAGAGATACAAGAATAAACATTAAAAATAATTTCTATTGCATTTGAATAGCCAAGATCATGGGGCTGCTCTTAAATTAGCTGCAGTACGGTAGCTCTACTATAGATGTTGACAGACCGGGGAGCTACAGTGCCATCCATTGAAAAAACTGTATATTTATTGCGCACGAACAGTTAAGTTTAGTTCTGAATTTATTCTTTCTAATTCTTACCTCAACAACTTGACCAAACCAAACAAACAACCCCCACCACCAAAAAAAAAAAAAATTTCCAAACTCGAAAATAATATTTTTTAGGTGGGTTTCAAACTTCTTTCAGTACCATTTACATGTTTATATTTTTGAAGCATTGGAATCAAAACGTCCCCTACTCTCTTTAGAATGTTTACTAGATATTTGGTCCCAAGAAACAAACAAACAAACAGTCTTTATATTCAATGTTACCATCACCAGACACTAGATTGTCATTTTGCTTCCTCTGATTAAAACAAGTATTTGCTCTTCTCTTTTGGGTTTGAATGTTTCTTTTCGGATCCAATAATTAATTTTTATAGAACTCTGCTTATCTTTTTTATCAAATGTATATATCTTTATAAGTTAATCATCAAGTTTTGTTATTCCATAATTTTAAATTTCATTTCAAGTAATTTCTATGTAAAAGTAAGTATCTGAAAACTTTACATTTTGTATGTTTTACGAATTTTTCAATCATATTGAGATTCTACCACTTGTCGATGGAGCTAGCTACATGTACACGGCACTCAAAACCATTGAGTAGTGAGGGATCGTTTTGTGCAAGCACATACTGCGACATGGGATTTCGGTTTATATGGTATCATCAAAAGAGTTTATCTCCAAATGCATCCCACGGGATTCGAACCTGCGACGTAATGATCAATTAACACCTTACTTTGAATTTCTAGAGCAAACTATTTTAACAACTGCCCCACGCGAGTGACACTTAAAGTTTGTGATTTTGATTTGATTCAAATGTAATTAAAAATCAGACATAGTTTAACGAGCTACTTCAATTAAAAAGATTCAGTTGTAATCATGAGGAACGATCTTTCTCACAGATCGATCATTGGGATTATAATACCATTGTGTCTGTGCATACGCATGTATTCATTAATTTCAACTGTTTTAATTATATAATAAAATCAAATGATACATTTTATAAGGTAGTACTGCAATGCAAGCCCATACACATTTTTCAAGTTCAGATATGGTGTTGTACACGTGACCAACTGAATGCTGATAAATTCATATATTTACATTTGCAAATGTTTTCCTTTATATAACACTACTGAAGGCAAGCGTTTTTATAACACTGTATAAATACAGGTATGGGGTCAAGAGGTCATAGATGTGCGTTTGGATAAACGTTCTCTGTGACGTCATAAAGGGTCGACGCGCGTTTAGTGGATTACATACATGCCGTTGGGTTTGAAAAATTAACGCATTTCACACGTTAAAAGTAACATTAAGGCAAATATAAAGTATGAATAAGTCACAAATGTAAATATAAGTAATAAGGTATCATTTTTTTTAGTTTTATTGAGATGTAAAACGGGTTGGTCATGTGATCAAATCCCATAAAGCCCGAAGGGCTTTATGGAAGATTTGATCATGTGACCAACCCGTTTTACATCTCAATAAAACTCAAAAAATGATACCTTATTTCTTAAGAAATTCAGGATGCAAAATTAATGTCATTTCAAATTGTGAGATCGAATATCAACAAACTTTAATGCTATTATTTTTTCCATTTACCAACGTAAAAAAAATGAGTTGCATGTATTTGGTCTGACAAAATTTTTTTCAGTCTAACAGATCTTTTTACTTGTAAGAGCAAATAAATGTCTGACAGTGATATTTTCCGCAGTATTTTTTTGTCCCCCTCTTGAAAAGTGGGGGAAATTAATTTGGGTTTGTCCGTCCGTCCGTCCGTCCGTCTTTCTGTCTGTCTGTAACGCTTTCGTTTCCACACGATATCTCGAGAACCCTTTGAGCTTTTGCAATGAAATCTAGCATAGCAACTCCCTGTGGCCTAAGGAAGACCCCTATTGATTTTGAGGTCAAAAGGTCAAAGGTCAAGGTCATAAATAAGCAAATTCTGTCTGTTATAACACTCTAGAACCATTTGAGCTATTGCAATGAAATTTTACATAACAACTTCCTGTGGCCTAAGGAAGACCCCTATTGATTTTGAGGTCAAAAGGTCAAAGTTCAAGGTCGTAAATTTATACATTCTGTCTTTGTGTAACACTATCATTTCCGGGCGATATTTCAAGAAGATTTTGAGCTTATGCAATGTGATTTTATACCAAAACTCCCTAGGACCTCTCTCAGCCCTCAAAAGTGCCCCGCTCCGTTTGTTTTATTAGTATTTATAGTATTACATGTCGCTATTATTAGCACAGGGGCATGCAGAGACTTATTGTGTATAAAACAGGTTCTCGGCGGACTTTATGTTCTTATTACATCTATTAGAACTGTTTAATAAAGGCTAAATAAATCAAACACCATGGATTGTGTAAAATTTTGACAATACCGAATATGAATATATACATGTATGTGACTTCACTTCTGCATATACTTGATCTCATTGAAAGCGATTCCGTGGTCTAGTGGTATGTCTTCCGTTGACATGATAGAGGTCCAGGGATCGAATGTAAACCTATAGGGTTTAGCACAGACATATTGTTTGAACATTTTAAACTTAGACAATATTAATATCATAATCATTTTTAGTTATTAGCAGTGAAAGTAAAATGATATTAAAGTTTATTAAATCAGAATGTATATTATTAGTGACGCAAATTCGGTGACTTTATAATTGGAAAGAGGATTTTATTTTGTAAACAATTATTATCTTGTCAAAACAAATTGGATTTTGGTGTTGTTCAAATGCACTATAATTTGTTAGATCATTTTGTAATGAAATTGATCCGAATAGACCAATCAAGCCCATCGATAGTAAGTAATAAAATTTGAACGGAAATACAATGGTATTATTAAGAGTTTTGACTAAGAACAATAAAATTGGGAACTTTGAAGTAAGTAAGTAAAAGAGCTTAAGGCTAGAACTCCTGTGGTGCAGAGATGGGGACTGAGCCCATAAATATTAGTAATGAGTGTTTACCTGTATTCGAGGGTGGTGCCATGTTGGGGTTCATAGGTCAACGGACAGACCTACGGACAAAGCGTAGGTGGTTAGTGATGGTGAATTATCCAATGAAATACATTTTTATATCTGGGACCATGGATACCCACTGAGCACAAAATACCCTGTTTTAGTCAGAAAAGAGTATTCCCGTTTTCATTCCCGCTTTTATTCCCATTCCCGGTTTTATTCTCAAACTATTACATCTCTTTGGCATTTTATTATTTTGGGAATCATTCTTTTGGACTTTTGTTTATTTATTTATTTGGAGTTCGGTCTTAAACTCTTTATATTTTGGACGGATCCTTTGGACATCTATATAAAAAGTGTATTGGTCTTTTCTGATCATATTTCAGAATATTTCTAAAACTATACGATCACGGAGAATTGTAAATTGGATTAATTTAATAAACTTTTGGAATCGACAAAAGAGTCGTCATTGGCTTACACGAATCTCGGACGACCCTTTATTTTTTTTTTACTTTTATTTTTTTTAAATGATAGTATTCAACATGCGAAAAGAATAATTTTGAGGTTAAAAAATCATCATTACAGTTTGATAAATATTCCATATAAAAAGAATCTTCTATACACATAATAAAGAATAAGCAATCAAATCTTTATACGCATATTGACATACATGTATTTTATTTGCTTCAGTATACATGAATACATTTAAGTATTCTACAAATTCAATCAGGGGGATCCGACTTTTTCCCTAAGCGGGGGACACGAATTCTCTGAATTAGCTTGTTTTAAAAGAAACGTTGTTCTGACTCTTTATTGCTGAAACAAATTGAAAGAAATTGTGTTAAACCTTAGCGTTCCTTTGACCTAACATCTTTGTTTACATCTCTATATTTAGACAATCGCGTCATTGTCAAACCTTGCTCCTTGGATGACCTCGCACTTTTTGTAATGGAGCGTAGTGGAGTCAGCCGAGGATTGCCGAATGATAAATGACGGAAAACTGGGACTTTTTTTCATACGGAAATCAAAATTTACGTGTCATTTCTCAAGAGAGATGATAAAAATATGCTATTCAAATTAAGTTAAATAAAATTCTATTTCATTTACTTTCAAATTATTTATGAAAATTAGATTAATTCAGAAAAATGAGATGGACTATTTTTATTGCGGAAGTTTCTTCGAGTTTATATAGACTGGTACGAGTTTGAATTGAATATCACAGGGGAGTAAATTGGCCGACACAGAAACACCACGACGGCCGGAAAAATGTATACTGTAAAATCACATATTTCTGAGGGGTCGAATATCTGTGCTTTGAGGAAAATATGTTAGTTAATGGGGATTAGATTTCGTGGTTGAAAAATTGTTCAGTGGTAATTTATGTGAAAAATTGCATTTCGTGGTGGACATAAATTCATCGGTCTCTTCATATTTTGAAAAACCACGAAAATATTTGATTTTTACAGTAATTTTTTTTATATACTGAAAGGATTAAGAAACGCATACATGTATTAAACTTTTGAGATAAATTAAAACAACTATTTCAATTATTTTTTCCAGCATTGTTATCATACATTTTAATTCATCTTTAATCAACAAGTTAACAAAACTTTGTGTGATTTTGAGTGATAATTTCTGAGATATTAATATCAGTTTGTCGACATCCCTCCCCAAAAAAACTAAAAATTCTCATAATCACCCTTTCGCATCGGTAAGAAACTTGATTTTCCTGGACATTGAGTTCACCAAAGCATTTATCATTTTCAGATCATCATTATCCAACCCTTCTGACAGTAGTCTTAATTGCTGAGCTTAGCTGTATTATTCCAAAGTCAACAAATTCCTCCGCCCAATCGAATACGAATTTTCGATTTAGGATAGAATGTACATAACCCAGCAGCTTTGGCACACGTGGATGTTCGTAAAAAAGTCTCGACAAACACTAGCTACATTTTTTCAGTGTAAACATGCTAAAAAAAATTCACGCAAACGACGCGTACGTGCGCGTTTGAGAGTAAAATCGACGTAAAGTGGCCAAGCACGCGGCCCAAATTAGAGCAGTGAGTTTCTGTTAATTTAGGGTGAAAAAAAAATTGAGTATGATTGTCTTCTGTATTAATATCAGTTTCAGTGATAATGCCTTGACAATAACCGAGTTCGCATGATGAAAGCCATCTCTTGTAGTGACGTTATTACGCGCCAACGTCACCGTCATGGTTGGTTGAAAACATTTGAGTTAAATATCTGACAACCAAAAAAATCTTTTATTTGGTTGAAAAGTTGAAAACAATCTTGTAAAGCAGCATGTTTTTGCCTTTTTATTCACTTATGCAATATTGAATTCAATTACTAAGCCCACGGTATATTCCATCATCCATACCACGATTGCAAGAAATTTATACAGACTACAAATATGCAAAAACACTGTCTATAACTCTAATGCATCGTATGGCACTACAAAATTTTATCACAAAACTATCATCATCAACATGCACATGTTTTTGACTTTTTTCATTTCCTCTACGTGACGTCATACATTTCATGGTTGAGTAGTTTTGACTAGCGATTTAAGTGCAAAGTAAACAAAATACACATCTGACCAATTTTCATAATTTTCGGCCACATAGTCAAAATATTTTCCATATAATGTACTTATGCGTTTCTTAATCCTTTCAGTATTTATAGAGAAAGAATTTGGTCTCCTTTTTCTCTAAATGTGCTATCTATAAAAAAACTGACCACAGTTCAAAAATGACCCATATCTTAACAAAGAAATGCAAAGTTTAAAATAGGTCTTTAATCCGAATTTTCGACACAACGATTAATTCCTTGCTTTCTACTGACGGACACTGGACGAACACGCAAACAAAATGTAATATAACTATTACAGTAACATGTATTTCTATTTATTGGACGTATTAAAATTATTAAATGATAACTTCAACTTACTAAATTTGTCAACTTCCCTTATATATTTCGCAATAAACCATTATCAATGCATATAGAGTTTAATTTGTCTCCCCGTTGATTTGAAAGAGAGTATGTATTTTCTATAACGAGATAAGCTATTAACAAATAAGTTGATGGAACAAGGATATCAACGGCTCCATTCATCTGGAGAAGGAACAATGAACTTTATTCGCGCGTTCGCCATTAAAATGCGAAACAGAGGCTGACTTGACAAACAAGCGTGCCTGACTACGAAAAAGATGGCGAAGTCTAGTGAAAGTTAGTCTCGTTCAACCAGACCCTCGGCTGTCTCCGTAAATCTCCGACCACCCAGAGGGTCTGGTAAAGATACGAATTATCGTTTGTGACGCCAAAACGAGGCTTACCGAAATTCTGGTAAAGTTTTTGATTGGCTGAAAAGAACACACCTATACGATTTAAATGAATACATGATAAATCAGCAGGAAAATAAGTTAAAGATGTAAAAATTTTGTGTCTATAAGTTAAAGATGTTAGATAGGAATTATTTACGGTAATGCCCACCAGTTATAGGTAAGTGTGTTTTATTATGTCTTGCAAATATTCTGCACGAAAGCAAAAGTGAAAGTAGTGTAGCCCTACTTGCGTAATACACATTCCTTCGATTGATATCGTAATTTCTCATCTGAAGTCCCAAATTAAAGATTAGTTTATTAATATAAAGTCACAACCCAGAAGAAAAAACACGCTTAACATTTGTTTTCAAAAAGGATCTTCAAAATGAAAACAAGATAGCGCCCTCTGACGTTTACAAACGCTTACGTGATTCTTTACCAGACTCTCTGCTTGTCAGAGTTTACGGAGACAGCCGAGCGTCTGGTTGAACGAGACTAAGTGAAAGTCAGTGAGCGTGGACGCGATCTCTGATACAATGTATCAGGGAGAGAGATCGATGACACTATTATAACACACTGGTCAACGAAATGCGATATACCAATAAATTCGTTAAAACGAGGGTACAGCAACTTTTTTCATGTCAGCCTGTTATTGCTACTAACTTTTGCGCGTGCGTGAATATATCTATTAGCGACTGTATGGAGGGGGTTAGTTTGTTGTGGATTGTTGAGCAATGCCGTCCATAGGCTTCTGAAGCAAATTGCAAATTGAAAGTGGAGGGGGGCTAATTGAAAGTGGGGGGCTAAAACAACGAAAATGTAAACACAATTTACAATGCCCACATAATATCCATGCATCTTAGCAAAAAAAAAAGTTGCGGGCTAAGTCCCCCACCCAGCCCCCACTCCCCCGGTTCTGACGTCTATGCCGTCAGCATTTAAGTGTTCTTCCTTTTAATCAAAACTTCTTTAGATCATCCTTTGAATTGACCTAGGGAAATATATTCTTTCTGACTCACTCAGTGATACACCATGACTGTTATATTTATGCATGTACAACAACATATAAAACTAAAATTGAATTGGATTGGATATTTAAAAAAAATTGATTATTCATTCGTGATTATTTATATTATTGATTTTTTCGATGCAACATGCGTCTCCGGCTCGTGAACCATGTGTCAAACCCTGACTTCTATTTATTCAATTAGACACAGTGCATGCAAAACACAACACTATTATATAAATAGTTTACATTTATTAGCGGTTCTGGTAAATTTTCAAACTTAATTTTCTTAAAGGAGTCTAAATTTCCCGATAAATGATTTATATGCTTCCTTGACATGGCCGCGTTAACATCTAATAATGTATATTCTCCTCACTTGCCGGAGAGACCTATTTATAAATGACGCAATTGGCTTCCTTCGATGATTTTTGACGGATTTGCGGATTTTAGACGCATTGATTGCTATAGCTAAAGATACCTAATTATGATTTTTTTTTCTGTAACATGTATTTCCAATTCTGGGTGTATGTATTAAAGAGGATTTGGACGAAACATGTCAAGAAGGAGTTATACTGCTTGTACTATTTGTATTATTAACAAACACTTCATATGTATTTGACAAAATATTTCATAACATTGAAAGAACAAAAACACTCATCGATTTCTGGGAGGGATCTCAAAATCAACTCTGTTTTCAATTTGTGGTTGCAAATTTCTGATCAAAATTTGTCTGTAGTCTGTCATCCTGTTAAACTTAGCACATTTGCCCCACTTAGATAAATTCGGCCAACAAGCATCCTTGGTGAGTAAAGAGGTTTCAAATTTGTTCAATTGAAGAGCTATACCTTCTACCAAAAGGAAAGGATTAAAACTGGTTAAAATTTTATGGCATCTTTTACATCATTATTCGTATAAAATCCTTAGGTAGAGTTAGCTCAGATTAGTCAAAGAGAGCAACTTGATATAGCATCATGATAAATAAGCATAGCCTTTGAGATTAAGGTGATTGATATCTTTTAAGGCAGGGATGAGGTAATTGACATAAGTAATTATAATTTACTGGGATGAAAAACATTTCTTCAAAGTAATTGAAAGTAGTTTGCTTTCAATAACAAGCAACTGAATGTATTTAAATTCGAGTACATTCCAAAAAATGACATGTATTTTTCAAATACATTTCAAATACTTTATTTTTCTAGTAAAATATTTTTAAAAAATGTTTTATAATGATGCACAATAGTGCACTTTGAGATAAGCTTGTGTTTATCAAATAATTAAATGCTTAGTTATGTAATGCAGCATAACACACTGCCCAGGGCAATCGGAAAGATTAAGTATAATAATAATGCTGCTTCTCATTATTTATATATATATGTTTTTCATTTTCTTTAAAATAAACCTAAAGTAATTAGTATGTATTTAATGACATTCTTCAAAATAATTTAAAGTAATCAAATATTTTCAAGTGTATTGATAATATTGTCAATTACTTGCAATTATAATAACATTGATTTTAACAAATGTGCTTAATCACATTTTCAAGCAACTGACCCCAAGTATAGTAAAATGATAAATAACTTTGTGGGTATTTTGCTTCCTTTAACACTTTTAAATTTGTCACAAACACTTCATGAAAATTTTAATTTCCGCTTGATTGATTAAACTAAGACATGCTGTACAATGACAATGATTTTGATATCTTTAACGTACAAACATACATTGTAAAGAGGAGGTAGGAAAAGATACAAACACAGAAAATGAATACAAAGTAGACTTATTTATGTTCGCTGCATTTGGCTCTGTCTATTCTCGACCAGCTTTTAGTCTCAAGAAATAATTCTGAACATCAAATTGCACTGATGAACACCACGAGAGCGATTACCTTTAATCGGGATTGATCCGTGACTTTATCCAAGAATTGCACATTGATACTAGTGACTGGCATATATGATGGCTACCAGAAGAAATAGAATCATAATGTTTGTGGCTCAGTCTATTTTTGTTCATGTAATCTGTAAGTATGTTGGACAATTATATTTATTCTCTTTTATGAAAACAGTGAAATATGCACAAATTCTATATGAAACAAACAGCATTATAGAAAGTAGTACTCCATGAAAAATTGTTTTCTCTATCACAAGGATTCAATGATATTCAATTACTAGGTTTTACCCATTATGCATAGTGCGCGCGCGCCATCTTGTAGGGCAAGCGTTATCGAAGGGAAGAAAGTGATCATGATCAGTGCGTGTAATCGGATTATAACTTCAGCTATGATAACCACTTGGAGTTTGTACAAGGAATTCCAAGCCTGGAGATACCGTTATGGAGTCATGGATACTTTGATCAAACTTTTGGATGGATTCTCAAGGGATTTCACTCTCTTTTGACACGGGATGCTGTTATTTGGCCTATTCTTAAGACCTGTCACTGTTTGCTGTTAGCCTGTTCACGAGTAACAGTTTCACAGGCTTAAGCTACATACGAAGTCACAGTCAATGTTTAAAACACTTCTTCACAGTGCTTCGCCACCTCCTCTTTTCACATTACTCCATATTCCTCTGATGCAGTTTATTAAGAACCTTTGAGAAGTCTCCATCAAAAGACGCAGGTCAGTGAGTCCTGCCAAACTAATGTAACAGAGATAACAGAACAAGCTTGGTTCCTGTGCCACTCAGATTCATGTCAAATTGCATTTAATCATCAGCCTTTGATTCTTGCACAATGGGCAGTGGAGGCCCAGCTGGTGCAACTGGTAATTTTTCGACTTTGACTAGGTCTTTTTTATCTTCTTTGTCTTGGCAGAGGTCAAGTCAATGTCTTGAATTCTTTTGTATTTATGGTGTAGAGAATTTGGAAACTTCCAGTGCGCCTTTTACGGTTAGAGTTTTACTTTATCTAATTTGCACTGCTGGTTCTACAGCAAATAGAAGAGCTGTGACATGTAAGCAAACCTCACCAATCCCTGTCATGCATGTGTAGTGTGCTATAGTTAAATTCATTTCCACTATTTCCACCATCAACCATTTATGTGTCCTATGTCCTGGACAAATTCATTGACAGTGACACTGAGTGGTTGTAGGCCTGGAAAGACTTGTAGGCTCTTACCTCCTCTGGTGCGTAGACAATTTGGGTGTAAAAGAGATATCAGGATAGTTAACTTCTGGTCAAAGTGTCATGTCATTCACTCATCTCTATTTCTTATGAGTCTTTGTTGTCGATTGCCTTCAGTTTCTCCATATACAGTACCTGGATTTTGTAATGGTATCTAAACTGTCCCAACAAGCATTTTCCAACTTACATTTGATATCGGTGACGATTTCACGCTGAGTTGGGCCATTATAATTAGATTTGACCTCAAACTTCGTTATCTGCTCAAATTGCTCCTTTTGCCCAACAAGATGGCCGAAACGCTTACACTGATGAGTAATGATGTAGTGGTATAAAAGCACCATCTACTACATTTCAAATGCCCATTTTAAATATAATTAGAGGTTTTGTGAGCACTGAGCTCACAAAATTACACTCCCTCTTCCACTTGAGTATTATAGCGAAGTGCATTTTTACAATGAAACCCCCCCCCCCAAATCTGTCTGAGTACATTATGAAATTTACATTAGAGCAGAATGTAAGGAAAATTCTTTGAAGTTTCATTAAATTTAATGCAGTGGTATGTAAATCATATACGGTACCAATTTTGATGCATCAAATGTGCATAGTGCGCAAATGTGCGCATGTGAAAAGTTGGAAATCCGAAATATTTAAATTCAAAAAGCTGAGAAAAACAATTCGGAAACTCTCATTATATAGAAAGAAATACGGTGTTCACATTTTCTTATGGGAAATCCCAATATTTGTCCAATCAAAACGAAAACCAAATTAGGCCACAGTGTCACTTAGTTGGAAAGATTCAGTGTAAAAATTTCATTAAAATTTATTCAGTGGTATAGAAAAAGTTGTGGATAAAAGATGGGTAACCCAGGTGTTACGTACGTAAGGACATATGGTTTGAAATCCCAATCATGTCAGACATTTACTAAATAGAAAATCTCTACTAACAGATAATTCAGTTCCATTTTCATTTTAGGTTTTGTCACAGGGCAGCAAAACAACTGCAGGATAACAGAATTCATCGATGAATGTGGAAATGTTGGAAGTTTATTAAATTGCAGCGGTCTAAAGATCAATACATTTCCAAAAAGCTTCCCAACAGCCATCGGAAATCTTGCCATAGATCTGTCTTATAACAACTTCAGTGTAATATCTACTGAAACGTTCATTGATGTACCGCAACATATCTCACTTAAAGTCAAATCCATATCCTTAAAGGGAAACCATTTAGAACTTATCAATAGTTGGGCCTTTTAACAATTTCAAAATCTTTGTGCACTGGATGTAAGTAACTGTGGACTAAAGAAAACATCCTTTGAGAAAGGTGCCTTTGCAGAATCTGAAAATATAAAATATCTAAACTTGAACAATAATAAGTTTCAATTTGATGGATATCCCGAAATGAAAATAACTCGTTTGATTGCTTTACAGAGTCTCTTGATTGATGTCTATTCTGGATTTCAATTTAATAAGCCATTTACAAATTTAAAAAACTTGAGTGAAGTTGAATTTCACACAATAGGATTTTCTTTTCGTTTAACAAATGTCACATTTAATGGACTGTCTGAATAGCCAATATACTAACATGTGGTTTAGAAACAATGTATATTGCGACATAAGTGAGGATTTATTTTGTTCATTTCCATTCATAAAAGGGGTTAAAATAAACATTGCAGGGAAGTGACGTAGTTCCTGCTTTGAGAGCTCTAAAATGCCTTCAAAACAGATCATTGGACTATCTTAAACTGCCTAAAAACATAAAAACATTTTCAGCCATCAATATCATACTTTCTAATTGGAATAGTGAATATTTATTTAACATTTGTGCAAAATCAGTTAACATTAGTCATAACGCAATAATGGGGATGTCAGCCGATCCTTACAATACTCTACTCGGCAAGTGTATCGAAGAATTAGATGTGTCATATAACCATATAACTGCAATTGATACTAAAATTGGTTTGCATTTGTTATGTAATTATCCAAAATTAGACGATATAAGAGCCCAAACAAACAATCCAAATCAGGCGCCATTTTCATTTTCTGAATCTTCATCTTTATGTACTTTAAAGTTTACTCTAAGAATTTCAAACCGTTTGCGAGTCTTGGATTATTCAAATAATTACATTCACAACGTGTCTTTTATAAAGACAGAGATAACATTTATTGGAAGCAATCTGGAGCAACTCTATCTCAGAAATACAAACCTTGCTTGTAATGCTTTGACCCCATTACATACCCCCAAATTAGAAATTATCGATATTACAGGTAATCAGTGCAACAAAATGCATCACAAACTGTTCATATTCTCAATTAACTTGAAATCTATAACAGCGCCAAATGTTCAACTGAAGTTTGGAAAATATTCTCAAAGCCAGTATTTATTCATTAACCTTTCAAAACTCAAAACGTTAGATTTAAGTATGAATTCTTTAAAATTCTTACCACCTTATCTATTCCATGGCCAAAGCAAATCGCTGCACACTATCAATCTCGACAAAAATTTGTTCTTCTCCATTCCATTTACACTATCAATGTTAAGGAAGCTTTCAAATCTATCACTTCGTTACAATAGGATATCGTCATTTCAATAATCTGATATTGCCATTGTGAATCAGCTAAAGAACATGAACATATTCATTGAAGGAAATCCATTTAAATGCGCATGCTCAGAATTATCCTCCTTAAAGTGGATGAAGAATAACCAAATGATCAATAAAGATCTGAAAATGACAAAGTGCATTGATAACAATCAAACTTTGTCAAACCTTTTTCAAGATGCTATATTCAGAACTCTTGAAATAAATTGCCAATCCAAAGAATGGCTGATATATTCATCTTTTGTCCTTTTTGTCTTCATTGTGATATTAATTTCAGCGGGAGCATTGAAGAGATATCGTGTACACGTGTATTACGTCATCTTACGATTGCGTAACAGATGGAAGGGTGTCATGCAAAATAGACCTAATAAGGAATATGACTTTGATGTGTTCTTGTCGTATTCTGAACAAGACTACGAATGGGTGGTTAATATATTGTACTAGGAATTAACGAGACAAGGAATCCGTGTAAGTTTAGCTGAGAAGGACTTTATTCCCGGCCTTTCTAAAGCTGAAGAGATACTAAGGTGCATTGACAGCAGTCGAAAAGTAATTTTTGTAATCACTGAGGAATTCTTGGAGAGTGGATGGGAGTCCTACGTTGTTCAAATGACAGTTACTCATGCTTTTCATAACCACAAAGAACAATCTATTGTTGTGTTGATAAAAGATAACATTTCTCCAGAGAAAATGCCAAAAGATTTAAGGTACATATGGTGGTGTATAGAAGTAATAAAAATGTCTGAATTTGGCAACAATCCGAAATATTTCATGTGGGATCCTATTTCTTCTCATTTGCGCCCAAACTCGTCCTATTAAAAATATATTTTGGAACATAAAAAGATGAATTGGTAATCATAAAATGAGTGCCTGTAAAAATTCAATTTCAATTAGTATTTTTGCAATTCACCTGTTTGGAATTAAAGCTGTAAACACTTCTTGATAAGTTTTTTTTCTTCTTTTTTTAAGAAATCAAATAGGACGTTGTAGGGAATGAATGAAATAAATGCAAGAGATATAAATTAATGTACCATTGCAGAACAGAATCCACTCCATTACTCAACTCCACCCCACTCTAGTTAGCCTTCAACCCCAAGCCATATGAACATTTTATCGCCCTGCAATATGCACAAATTCTCAATGCACCTTTTTTCTCCTGCCATTCAGAAAACTTTCTTCATATCAACTTCGTGTCACCGATATCGGTGATATCGGATAATCGGTATGTCCGTCCGTCTGTTACGCTTTGGGATACCCATCTCTTACAGGGTTCTCCATCGTTTGAAATTTTACTGTGTTGCAGGGTTTACGCGAGGAACAAAAAATTTGCGGTATTTTTGTGATTAAATTCGCAACTAAATTACTATTCATTAAATTACAAAAGAATACATGCACACACTTTTTTAAAAAAAAAAATCGCTAATTCGTTACACAAATGGTATGGTGGTACATATTGATACAAATAAAAACACATGTTCCTGAAAAGCAGATCTAGAGGAAATGCTGGCTGATACTATACAGTTGAACTATTTAACATATTTGAAAGTAAATTTGCCGTGATTTTATACTTTTCTTAATCGAATTACCGAATTCCGAATTACAAAAACAAAATTTCAAAACAGTAAAATACTTTTAAGAGCTCCTTGAACATGTTAAAAATTTTAAGCAATTTATTTACAGCAATTAAATGACTTCGGTACGATGTTATGTTTGACTTACAGTGCTCACATAATTCTATAGAAAAAAACATATTTAAATATTTTTTTTAAAAATAATACATTGTATTTTATCCAACTACCAATCAACCGTTACGAGGAAGTATGAAAACAAATTATTTGTCTTAAAGTTTGTTCCTTCATGCGTAAAGTCCGGCGAGGGTCTAGGAGATAATTGATTATGCAGGGTGAAGCCCTAATTAAGTGCTGTAATTTATATATTTGAAAGAGGTAGAATTGTTTGATTAAAGTTTCAGTCAGAGAGAATTTCTGTGTTTAGATTTTTTTAATTATCACAGATCTTACTGTGTCGATAATTTTATTTACTGTGTCGCACGCATCACATTTGAATCGTTACTGTGTCGGAGAAAATTTTACTGTGTCGGGCGCAACACAGTAAAACAGCTCATGGAGAACCCTGTCTTATCCGCAACTCATCTCATACCACTGAATGAAATTTGATGAAACTATCATAGAATCTTTATTACATATTGCCATTGCGCATCTCCTTTTTTTTTTATTCGACACACATTTTGGGTTTCCCATAGCAAAATATGGACTACCATTATATTCATATGAGAGGGGGGTGGGGGTAATTTAGTGGGTTCATTTTTACAGCACCTCTTTTTTTTCTTAAAATTTGATTTGTAGCCAAAATATTTTTATTTGCAACTTCAAAACCTCCACAAATAGCTTAGAAGGATGAACAGCAGACGTTCACAATGAACATTTCAGTGTCCTGGTTTGAATCCGCCTTTCGACACACTTCTATTTTTTCAAACTTTTCATCTGCATAAATCCCCCTTTTCTTTAGCAGACCTTGAGTCTTACTTTCATTTTCTTCCTTAAATGCATGTTTGCTGTTTATATAAAAGAAATGTAGATCATAAACATATATATTATACACTGAACCATACTTTAAAGTGTACATGCTCACATTTTTTAAGTTTCACAGAAAACAAATGCAAACAATAGATAATTTCTTTAATTCATGGTGAACGATGCATATGTTACTTTGATGTTACGTCAGAATTATAAGCAAAATGTCAAGGAAATGATGTACCCTCAAAATGAAAATTCACACAAAATAATCACCAAGGAGTAAACCACCACTCTCTCTAATTACTGCAAGTCTTCCTTTACCCCTGAATAGGATATTGACCTATCTGCTGCCACATCTACTGCATAGATCTTTCCAAACCGTTGAAATTTTTTGGAGAGGGCTATGACATTCCTTGTAAGAATCCCAAATGTGTTCAATATGATTCAGATCCGGGGATTTGACAGTTCATCATCACACAGATGCCTTTTTGTCAAGATCCTTGGGCGTTTAGCTCGTAAATGCACCGCTTTAAGAATGATTCAGACTTTTTGTGATGGTATAAGACTACCATGATGACCAATTTCTTGTCATTTTCATACGATTGAAATTGTTTGTTTTCATGTTTCTAAGATTGTTTCAGGATAATTAACACTCTTTTAACCTGGTCTGATGCGAAACCTTGGCCTTAGACGGATATTAAGGTCACTTCCGGTTGGTTAAATTTTGTCCAAAACTTTCAAATTGTGATAAAGTGGCGATGAAAATGAAGCAAAACCTATAGAAAAATGTGTTTAAATGGATTTTGATACTGGCTGTTAATCTTTAAAAATAATATCAATGACAATTTAAAAAATAGAGTTACTGTGAGCAATGAGCTCACTAAATGATACCCCCGCCTCCCAGATGAATATAATGGCAGTGTTCATGTTTCGCTGTGGTAAACCAAAAATATTTGTCCGATCAAACAGTTAAACAGAAGGTGCACATTGACAATATGTAACAAAGATTCTGTGAAAGTTTCATCAAATTTCATTCAGTGGTTTGAAAGGAGTTGCGGATAAGTCATGGGTACCCCAAAGCGTAACAGACGGACAGACAGCTAAACAGACATAACGGTTACTATATACTCTCCCGCTTTTCAATCGGGGGTATGATAAAATAAAAGTGAGTAAAACGTGGTGCAAGGATGATCCAGATATCAACATCCCAATAGCTCTCCCTTCTTTCTCAATGGTCATTTTGCCAATGTTTTGTGTTTTTAGTAAAACCAGTTTTTAAAATTTAATAATGATCACAAAAAGATGCTAATTACACAAAACACGTGACACAAAGTACAGATTTATTGTTTTTAACATTTGATTTAATTGGTGATATTTGATTTTCATTCAACAATTTTGAGAAAACATATTTGTTGTAATAATATTAAAATATCATAACATTCTAAAAAGTATTTTTTTAAAAATAAAAACATTTATAGGAGTAAACATTTAGAAGTTTTGCTTAGTGCAAACCATAATGTAAGCAATCTTTGTTCGTGGACACGAATCATTCACTGTTACACGATACTGAACCAAACAAAACATGCAGAGAAAATTGTTGCGTTTGTCTTTCAATAACAGCTCTGGGTTACTGTTGGGAGAGACACTTCGCTATGCAGAGTAGATGCAGTCCATTTCTCGGGGAAAATGTGTTCATTGGAATATGTTGAGTAAAAGAATGAAATGAAAGTATGTTGCAAGAATGTTGCAAGGTCTGTTAAGATTTTATGTCAAATTGCAATCACCCAGGCATCACGTTCGGAACCTCATACAAAGGATATATCTGTAAATACTGAGGCAGGGTTATATGAACACACAGTTGATTACAAAGAAAGCGATACTTGAGAGACAAGAAAATACTTGTATGTAGTCTAAAGTCAGCGATCGAAACGGATATCGGTAACCTTTTTCTAAAGACTGAAATCAATATTGGTCCCATAGGTCAACGCATAAATTTACCTAGAAGTGTTTCTTTCAAGATAAATTTTTGAGACTATCAATACTTGTTATGGCTTCAAAAAGGGAGAGAAGCCTAATTTGTACGAGACAACTTAACCATGACATCATACAAAACCAGCAACTATTAAAAATACCACAAAATTAGATGATTTGCTCTTTTAACCTGAATGAAACTATCAAACTACATCAAAACTTACTACAGTTTGCTGTTTTATCGTTATACAACAAGTTATAAACAGGTCACTGATAGCAATCCACTTATGGATGTGACGTCATTTCGTAAAACGGCATCTAGTGCTATTTTCTCCACAAAATGCATTCTATAATTAAGGTCTTCCGTCTTCAGCGGAAGACCTTATTGTTTTTCTTAGGTTTCTTTTCCACTATTTTTATTAAGGTCTTCCGTCTTCAGCGGAAGACCGGTACACGTGATTTCTCGGAAACTACTGAACCGATTTTGAAGATTTTTTCAGGAATGATGCCTTGTTGTAATATCTCCAGACCTTTTTTTCATTTTTCAAAAAATCACTTCCGGTCGCATTTTTTGTCCGATTTTCTTTTTTTAAATTGTCATTTTGTCCACGCATTTTCTTGTAAACCACTCAAGATTGAATCAGAATATTTTCAGGGATGATAGAACATCTCCTTGAGTTATGTATTACGCCTTTTGATCTTGCATCTGTCACTTCCGGTTGACACAGGAAGTGATGTTAAATTTCAAGATTTTTTGAAAAATTTAACCGTTTTTAATGAAGGTATATAGAACTAAGTTTAACATTCACAACCGTCAACAAAAAGCATCCATTGGAAGTACTTCCGGTATAAACCGGAAGTTGACGAAAAATTAAACTTTCTCTCTTGAATCAATATATATAGAAAAAATTGTTTATTTTGAGTTTATTCTGGCCTTGTGACTTCAATGTCAGCTGGAAATGAAGCCTGAATTGTCAAATATCGTTAAATAACGTCGCTTCCTGCAAAACCGGAAGTAGTCAGAAAATGAAATTTTTTGCGGAATTTGACATGTGTTTGGTTAATTTATGACACTAGGAGCATCCAACCAAATTTTACATCCCTAGACATCGGTCAAATGGCTTATTTTGTAGGTAGCAAGTATGCCACCTCAAAAGGCAGGATTATTTTCTTACAAGGGTGGATGCATGTGCATGTGTATACAACACAGCGGTGAAATCAATCGCACTATTAATATCTATGGAAATATATTAACATTTTATAATGCATAATTAAGTAACATATCAGTTAAGATGTTATTTTTATTGCAAAACATTCTGCTTTATTTCGAGAACGTTATTTTCCGAATTAGTCATAAACCGAGTTAGCTTTTCAACATTTCACCATGTTCTCAAAAGTCGTTGTTTACATTCTGTGTTGAACGATCGAACATGCGTAAACTAAATTAATATATCGGTTAAAATGTAACTTTAACTGCAAAACATTTTACTTGAAGTCGATAACTTTTTATTTTTCTGAATTAGTTTTTCACCGAGCTAGCTACTCATTTCCGGGGCACCATATTCTCAAATATCGTTGTTTACGTCCTGTGGCTGTGTTGAACGATTGAGGAACTTGTAGAACTGTTGAAAGAATCAGCAATATTGCTTCGGATAGCGAACAGAGTTTGTTATAAAGTGTATCTGCATAGTTGTTTCTCAGTGTAAGTTTTATTATTTATGGTGAACAAAAGTGTATTTGTGTATTTTAGACATGATCGATATCGCCATCTTGAAAAGGCATTGTTCAGCTGTTGTTATCTATTAGTACTGGTGAACGGAACAGTAATAAATAATAAAGCAAACTTCCTTTCATTTAGGCCTTTTTAAATCTTTGGACATCAATTGGCAATTTACATTTCATTTTTAAATGTTTGTTTATAAATGTGTCACGAGGTATATCAAATTTAAAAGAGAACGACAAGAAGTGGTTACATAACAAAAATTAGTGTGTACATGCGAATGGGTTTTTCGCTATGCATATGTAAAATGAAAATTTGTGTGGAGTAATTGACCATAAATCTTTAATGAATCACACTACTGTAACACTGACGTGTCAATTTGCCCATTTTTTTACAATTTAATAGAGTTTGTATTTGTCGGGTCCAGCCCTGATAAAGTTACAAATACCTTGATCATGGTATTTATGTAATGAAAATTAAAAAAAAGTTTCAGTAAATTCACTCATGCATGAAAAGTACTCAAACACAAAGAAATCGATATAAAAGCATGTCGTGTGAGGAGGCATTTTCAGGGGTTTAAATTTTCTCCATTCACATTCCTACATGTAGGTCTATTGAGCTAGTAAAATTTACTAGTCCATGTCATTAAATAACTAGTCTAAAAAAAAAGCTTATGATTTTAATTTCTAAGGCAACATAAAGCATTCCAGGGAGTCAAAAAAAATATACATACTTTTAATTAAAATATTTTTTCAATTCTTAAAACTACTAGTCCGACGGACTATCCAAGGGTAACAATAAGCTAATCCACGGGGCGACTCCACCCCCATAAATTGTTAAAGTCCCAGACCTCGGACCACAATATTTTAAAACCCTTGCATTCTTTTATGCTGTCTTTTTGATACCCGAGTTCTTTTCATGCACGAGTGGACACACTGACCACAACCTGTAATTTGACTTTTGAATTTAATTGTTTAAGGAATTTTTTCTTGAATTTTCATTACATATAATACCTTGATTGAGGTAGCTGTTAATACCTTGATAAAGCTATATAGCATAACCAAGTTATATACCTTTTTCTGGGTATGGTGCTGGACCTGTTTGTGCAGTTGTATTCAAAACAAATCAGTTACAGACGGGTCTCCAGAACTAGATTAATCAAATTAGATGCATTTATCAGGGTTTGACATTAGCGTTAGTCCGTTTGTCTGAGACTTAAATGTTTTCATTAAACCATTTAATTTTACCGATCGACTTATTATTTGATAATCTTTATTTCAAAGTTAACAATTAAGCATATTTAGTGGAAAATGGGTTTATCAAAGCTATAAAAAATGAATTTTGAACATGAATGGGTCAAGTCTCCATTCTTCGTTAACGCTTAAATGATGGAAACGTAAATCTATTTCATTCTTCCAAAAAATGGAATCTGAACCCATTCTATATAAAAATCAAAAATTTCTGAAAAAATGTACGCTTCAACAAACGTGTTCATTTAAATCACACTGACAGACATTGATAATGCATATACTTCGTAGCGTAGTGTAAAAGCAGTCGGTATAGGACCAAACCCTGTGTTATGGAGAGGGGTGGAATCATACATGAACCTTTTTCTTTTTTGTTTTCACAAATCTTAAAAACATGAGTGAAAAATAAATTATTAATAAAATATTAAAACAATGAAATACAGAATTAAATGTGTAAAAAATGATATTAATAATATAATTTTGAAAAATGTAACTTGTAGAATTTGGAAATTTTTTTCTCAGAGCAGGGGATAGAGATTAATTTTTCCAAATTCCTACCTCAATTGCAAAAAATGGAAGATTCCAAAAAATCCCTCCCTCCTCTATCAAGTACTCTCATAATTGACATCTGAACGAAGCATATTGGACCGTTTATCTTTGAAACCAAAATGGCAGTATAAATAAGCGAACTGTTTGATGATTACAATATCAGGCCCAGGAGGACTATTAACAACAATTATAAGAAATGTTTTGTTGTGGAAAGAGTCAAAGAATATGTTAGGAACACATACTTAGTAATACTTTGAGATTACAGTTTCAAAACATGGAGAAATAAATCGAGAATTGAGCACACTTTTATGTGCGCAATAAATATACAGTTTTTCCAGTGGGTGGCACTGTAGCTCTCTGGTCTATCAATATATATTTTTCGGAGAGCTACAGATCTGCAGCTAGGGATTGTCCTTGCCTTGTACGCCTCTATTCTTTGCTTGTATCTTTGAAAATCTCGAACTACTTGGTCAAAAGATTATAAATTTGTGTGAAAGGCTTTTTGTATAGTGATAAAAATTTAGACTCTGATTTGCTAAGAACACGACCCCCATGGGTAGGATGGGGCTACATTACGTAATCAAAGTTTTACAATGGAACATATTGGGGAAAAAATCATAAAATCCTCTGATAAAGAACAACAGAGTCATGACTAGTATTATTGATATAAAAAGCATTTTTAGGCAGTTAAACCCTAAACCCTATTCCCCATGGATCTCTTCTTTCAATCATGACTCAATAGGGCAGTTAGCAAAAAATAAAAATGGAAAATGAAGAGTAAGCAAGGTCAAACTTAATTGTATTGCGTACATTAGGACCTGCATGGATATGTGTTTTCCCTAAAGTAATCTGTCTGTTCATCTGTCATTTTTCAAAAAAAAAATTTATTCTGTCTAATTACTTTTTAGCTCACCTGATTCTGAGACCATCGCACTTTGGCGTATTACATATATGTATAAGGAAAATATTTAAAAATCTGTTGAAAAACAGAAAAGTCATGATTTGTTATATTTATGTGGCAACATCCCCAGGAAGTGTAGATTCATTATTATGCAGATCATGATCCCACCGGGTGTAAGGGGGGCTACAATGGGGGGTCAAAGTTTTACAAAGGAATTCATAGGAGAAGATTATTAAAAATCTTCATTAGAAACAGCAAAGTCACGGATATTTTTATATTGAAGTATCCTCGCGTAGAGTAGATTCAAATTTGTTCCTATCATGACCCCCTGGGTAAAGTTGGGGCCTCAAGAGATGATCAAAGTATATAGAAAAAACCTTGTCAACATGCTCAAGAACAGCAAAGTCATGATTACAGCTTATAAAAGCTTCCTCAGGTACAGTGTGATGCAGATTTATTAAAATTATGATCCCTGGGGCTAGAGTGGGACAAAATAAGTTTAAATGGTAATGAGTGGGTTTGCCCCAATTAGGTGTTTTCGTCAAGGGGTTTCGCATTGTGTTTCAACTACAGATGTGTTCTTCTATTAAGTGATTTATTTTACACAAAGTGGTAATTAGATAATTAAATAACATTAAATATCTGATGTAGAGTGAAATTCTTTCTAAATTTAAAATGAATCCATCATGAAAGTTAATGCAACATATATATAATATATATAAACAAATAAATAGGGCCTGTATAAATAAATAAATACATTTAATATTTAAGTTTAACTAAAGAAAATACTTCCACTTTATTGATGGACACATCATTGGATACAGGGCTCTACATGAAGCCATTGTAAAAATTGTTGATAGGCCTTCATCGAATAAAACTTTGGACTTGGTACATACATAGATGTATGAAAACACACAAACAAACACACACTAGAACGGCCTCTCATCTTTCATTCTTAATAAATTGCTCATCATTAGTCTACTAATCAAACGACCAATCGGGGCAAATCACTCAGTGCGAGCAAGTATAATAGGGGTGATACCACTCATAGTTGTATTAAATAATTTTATAATATAATATGATAGTAGCATATAAATAGCTGACAACTCTTAGATTTAGAGTTACATCTTTAAAGAAGCTAAAAGCAGGTGACATGTATTCCTTGTTCAGGCTATGTTGTGGTGAATCTTGAAGAGTTCTAAACTAGACACTTTGTGTCAGCTGTGGATCAGTCTGTCTCATCTTGTATCTCAAGAACTCTACCAGATATGGACCTGATATTTTGCACATTTATGGCTTGGCACTATGACATTTGTAATGTTTTAAAATTGTTTTTCTATTTTTAAGCTCACCTGAGCTGAAGGCTCAAGTGAGCTTTTCTGATCGCATTTTGTCCGGCGTCCGTCTGTCTAGCTGTCCATCTGTCTGTCTGTAAACTTTTCACATTTTTGACTTCTTCAAGAGCCGCTGGGCCAATTTCAACCAAACTTGCCACAAAGCATCCTTGGGTGAAGGGTATTCAAGTTTGTTCAGATGAAGGGCCACGCTCTCATTCAAGGGGAGATAATTGGGAATTAATGAAAATTTGGTGGCTTGTTTTAAAAATCTTTTCAAGAACCACTGTGCAAGGAAAGATGAAACTTATGAGGAAACATCCTCAGTTATTGTAGATTCAAGTTTGTTCAAATCATAACCCCCGGAGGTAGGGTGGGGCCACAATGGCCGACCAAAGTTTTACATAGAAATATATTGGAAAATTCTTTAAAAATCTTCTTCTCAAGAATAACAAAGCCATAATTGATCATATTTATATGGAAGCATCCTCAGGTAGTGTAGATTCAAGGTTGTTTAAATCATAACCCCCAGGGGTAGGGCGGAGCCAAAATGGCGAACCAAAGTTTTACATAGAAATATATAGTAAAATTCTTTAAAAATCTTCTTCTCAAGAATAACAAAGCCATAATAGATCATATTTATATGGAAGCATCCTCAGGTAGTGTAGATTCAAGTTTGTTCAAATCATGACACCCAGGGGTAGGGCGAACGCAAAATGGCCGACCAAAGTTTTACATAGAAATATATAGGAAAATTCTTTAAAAATCTTCTTCCCAAGAATAACAAAGCCATAATTGATCAAATTTATATGGAAGCATCCTCAGGTAGTGTAGATTCAAGTTTGTTCAAATCGTGACCCCGGGGGTAGGGCGGAGCCAAAATGGCGAACCAAAGTTTTACATAGAAATATATAGTAAAATTCTTTAAAAATCTTCTTCTCAAGAATAACAAAGCCATAATAGATCATATTTATATGGAAGCATCCTCAGGTAATGTAGATTCAAGTTGAGTTTTAACTTCATTAACATTGAACACTTTGTAAGTGTTACATCATAAGCAAAGATTAAACTTTACATTTGCATTGAACAGTTCAAAAGTAGTAAAGGTTGTAGTGGCACACCAGTAACTGTCACTTACTCAGAGAGATATACAGACATTTAGAAATATAGATCACATTTGCAGAGGAGGGGGTTGTAAAAGTAAAAGAATTGAATTATTACAATGAAGGTATATAGGAAGTTAAATCAGATTTTAATGCACACTACCAAACCGTTAATTCCTTGATGGGCTTTAAAAATTATCAGACATAATTATTTTAGGGGGCCATCAGTAAAAAGAGCAATGTTTTCTGTAGTATAGGAAAACTCGGTTATAGTAAAGTCCGTGGGACCTGTAAATTTGTTTTGCTGTATCCGTAATTGTTGTATCGTATAATAACAAATTCTTATAAGTATATATAGCAAATTGGCAATATGCACATTTTCCATCAAGTATTAAAACCGAATATGGAAGATAAGTAAATATTACAAAACATACCTTGGCTATCTGAAGTTTGCATTATAAATTGATTGATTGTATAATGTTTAACGTCCCTCTCGAGAATTTCTCACTCATATAGAGACTCACCGTATGCCAGTGAAGGGCTTCAAATTTTGACCTTCACTAGGCACTCAGGGCCATTGAGCAGTGAGGGAACTTTATCGTGCCAACGCTTACTGTTGACATGGGGCCTCGGTTATAAAGGTCTCATCCGAAGGACCCGCAACTTTCACTTCAAAGTGCTGAGCGCATGGCGAAGGAACAGTTGCTACCCATTTTATCGACTAGGTCAGTCGTGGCGTAGATACAAACTCATGACCTCCCAATCACGGAGCGAGCGCTCTACCGACTGAGCCACTGTGAACGGTCATTTTAAATTTAAATTCATTCATAAATACTTAATAAGAATAAAGTCAGTTCAATATATCTACTTATGTGATTTTTGAAAAATTGTTTTAAAAGATGTAAGTTACATTATTTTTTACCTCTACGGGACTCAAAATGGGTTTGCTATATCCATAATTTTACATATCAGAGTTCGTTGAAACTTTAAAATTTTACAAAGAATTGTTAATAATTTGCTGCGGACACTGAGTAACTTCCCGATATCCGTGAACTCGCTGTATCTGTGGTCGTACTTAATGAGTCTTACTGTATACCATATTTGGTGAAAATATTTGGGGTCATAGCTCCCAGGTGCATATCCATAGTTTTTATGCCCATATTTTTCTGATCACCCATTTTTCATCATCCATCTGCCTCTCCATCCATCTGTAAACATTTTTCTTCTCAAGAACCACTGAGCAAATTTTAACAAAACTTGGTACAGTGTATTTTTAGGTGATGGGGATTTTAAAGTATTTAAATTAAAAGCCAAGCCCCCTTATAAGGGGAAATGATTAAGAAAAGACAAAATAGGGTGGGGACATTTAAAACTCTTCTTAAGAACCACTACATCGGACAAGCTAAAGCTGCTGTGGAAGCATCATGGAATACTGCTGATTATCAAATCATGACCATGACACCCCCTGGATCATAATAAGTATAACACAGGGGGGGGGGGGGAATCTGATAAAGACTAGTATGGCCAAAGTTTGAGAGATGTAGTCTCATGACTGAAACGTGTGAAAAAATTTAATAATGTGCTTAAATGTGGTACACCTGTTTTCACAAATTTTTCTATAAAAAATATAATTCAAAGCTTAATTAAAATATAAAAACAATACCAGTACCCATTTTCAGTATTGCTGTAAATAAATTTATTCCTTAATTGTTTTATAGATGCCAAAGAGAAAGAAAATTGATGGCAGAGCAAAACGCCAGAAGGACAAATTAAGAAAGAGACAAGAAAGAGCTGATGCATCGAAGTCCTTTTCTGACATGCCAGCAGATGAGCAGTCATTAGAATCTTCGTACCCATGTGTGGTAGTTGATGAAGCTGATTCAGCTTCTCCCAGTAACTTTCTGGGGCAAGGTTTTATAGGGTTACCGCCTTTTGAGGGAAAACCCTTGGCCAGGGTGCAGGCCTCACCTCGAGTGAAAATGCACTCAAATGCCCCGAGGTTGACATCTCCTCGGGGAAGTCGTCTGGATGCCCAAAACGGAGGCATGGCACCGACCCCTGACTCCCCAGCGTGGGTTTGTACTCCAGCGAGAGTACCTGAGCATGATGATGGCTTCAAGCCTAGCTCAGCAGGTCAGACGCAGCTGGCTACCTCCAGTGAAGGAGGTACCAGCAGGATTAAAAAAGATGAGGACTATAAAGAAAGTATTAAGATATATGAAAGGACAGAAAATGAAATGTTGAACAGAAATGTTGTGAAACAGAGCAGTGTATTTGATAAAACAGAGCAAAACATTCAGAAGCAAGAGATGCAAGAAAACAAGAAAAAAGAGAATAATCAGAACCTAAAAAATCATGTACAACGAAATATGCCAGCAAAAATTAAAAGTAAGGAAATTACAAATGTAAGTGAAAGATCCCAACAGCATTCAGTCAGTATGAAGGCAGTTCAAGGTTCATATCACCAAGGAGACATCAAGTTTGGTGAAAATGCAGGGACACAGTGTGTTTCTAATTGTTTATCTGCTATTGCATATCATAGGATTAGAAGTGTACAGTTCTGGAAAACAACAGATATGAACAAGGTACTTGCAACTGGAGATGAAATGTATACATTTTTGCAGGGTAGCTCCTACATTGGAGGTAGATATTTGCTTGTTACCGAGTTGCCCCAATATTTTGAGTGCTTCGATACTCTGTTTAGATTTGAACCAAATGAGTCTTTTGCAAGCATAATAAATTTATCAAATAAAGACATATGTTTTGATGAATTTAATGCACATACTCTTCGTGATGCACTACAGTTGTCACTTGCAGACACAGATGGATGTTTTGTTTGCTTTGGAGGAAATGCATTTTTGATTGGAAAGTATGAGGATGGGTTCTTTACATTTGACTCGCACTCCAGGTCTTTACAGGGAATGATGAGCTCTAATGGTAAAAGCACACGAATACTGTATAAAACAGTCCAAGAAGTTCATGATCATATTTTGTCCTTGGCATTATCAATGGGTTGTTCACATGTTCTTGACTGTGAAATAACAGGGGTGCATTGTTCAATAGAACAGTTTATGCATATGAACATTCCAGATTCCACATCAATAGAAAATGTGAATGTTGTTGGAGCTGCTAATTATGAAGCCAACAAGCCTACTCTAGAAGAACAACAAGATTTGTTTTGCCTATCATCTGAAAATGAGAGATCAAAGAAAGAATTCAGTTTGTCAGAAGATGTAAAGAAAGAAGTGAAACAATCTCTTTGTTATGAACTTGGTATTGACCTTGTCACAGAAGAATCCTATTTTTCTGACCATGTTGTTGATCAAAATTTTCTTGTGAAGGGTATATCTAAAGATGGAAACTGCTTCTTCAGGGCAATATCATATTGTATTGCAAATACTGAAGATCATCATGAAAAAATACGAGAGGCAGTTTGTAGGCATTTAGTAAGGAATGAGGCTATCTTCAAAAGCTTTCAAAGAAATACCAGTCATACTATAAGTTCGTATCTCGAAATGTCAAAAATGTTTCAGAATGGAGTATGGGCCACTGAATTAGAAATCATAGCTGTAGCTCACATGTTGCAAGTTGACATTTACACATTTTCACAAGGCCGATGGTTGCGATATACCGGGCAACAAGTAGAATTGGGATCTAAGAACAAAGGATCAGTTTATCTACAACACAAAGATGAAAACCATTATAATGTCATTTCACAACAGAACAGAGAACTCTGCAAACGATCATCATCTAAGATTGATGAAAATTTTAAAAGACTGATCAGAAAAAGTAAAATGCTTGACCACAAATGCAGAGAGCGTCTAGAAAAAAAGAAATTGAAGTACTTGAACCATCCAGAAACTAGAAGACATATTTTGAAACATAACAGGAACCGTTATCGAGAAGATACAAAACTCAGACATAGTGTTAATCGTCGTTCTAAGCAGAAATACGAAAAGAATGTGAAAAGCCAACACATTAAAGAAACTTTGAATAAACTCAAAAGGGAGAAATATTTTGGAAATTTGAAGTACCGGACAAAGAAAAAACAACAGGGCATCCAAAGTTATAAAACCAATGCTGCGCACAGAGAAAATTTGAAACAATCAAGTAAAAGAAAATACAAAATGAATCAAGACCACAGAGAATTTTTGAAGGAGGCTAGCATTTACAAATACAAAACAAATGCTCTGCATAGAGAACGTGTTAAGCAAAACAGTGTCAGAAAATATCATACCAATGCATTGCACAGAAACAAAGTAAAAGTCAATAGTGCTGAAAGATACAAAGATCCTCAATACAGGAAAAAATTTCTAGATTCTTGTAGAATGAAATACAGCAATGACAAAAAAATAAGGGAGGACAGAAAAAACAAGGTGACAGAGAAAAGACGGGAATCTATTCTTAAACTTCAACATGTTTCGGAAGTAATAAAATTGTTCAAGCAGAAATCAAGTTATAGTCCAGAGTATGTTTGTTGTTGTTGTCAGCGCACATTATTTGTTAATCAAGTTCACACTTTTGATTGCAATTTATATGAAAGTAGAGAATGCGCTAAAGAATTAGCTGAAATATGTATGCAGAAGGATTATTTGCACGAATGCACTGTAAACTGTCCTCAGCATTGCACAAGATCATCCCTATGGATTTGTAAAACTTGTCATCGTAAAATACTATCAGGGAAAATTCCTGCGGAGGCAGCAATTAATAAAATGAAAGTTCAAACTGTACCTGCGGAGTTGAATGATCTAAACAGCCTTGAAAAACAGCTTGTTTCTTTACACATTCCATTCATGAAAGTAATGAATTTACCACAAGGGAGACAGAAAAATATTCATGGACCAGTCGTTTGTGTACCAGCAGATTTAAACAAAGCGACGAGCTTACCTCGAACAGCAGATGAAACCATGCTATTAAGGGTTAAATTGAAAAGGAAACTCTCCTATAAAGGTTATCAAGAATATCAATTTGTGAATCCCCATCAAGTTGTTAAAGCATTGGACTTTTTAATAAAAAACAACGACTGGTACAAAGATGTAAAATTGAACACGAACTGGGAAAAGACGACCAGTGATGATTACATTATAGAGGAGGACACCTCATTGGGAACAACTGAAAATATTGAGATGGAAGTTGAAGATGTGCAATCTCAGACAACATCAATAGCTTTAGACACATGTTTACAACCAGTTGACGTAGTTCAGGAAGTTTTGGATCATTATTTTGATGATGTATTTAATTTAGCTCCAGGGGAGGGTAAAAATCCAGTGAAAATGCTACAAGAAGAAGGCAATGAAGCAAAAACATTTCCTTGTCTATTTCCTTATGGAAAAAATACCTGGAATGAGAACAGAGAAATAAAAATCACACTAAGTAGATACCTCCACAACAGACTTATGAATGCTGACAACAGATTTGCAATGGATTCAAATTATTTATTCTTCTCTCAGTACATGTCGGAACTTAATCAAGTGATAGAGAAAACACAAATATCTGTAAGAAAATCTTCTTCTAAGACATCTTCGGGACAAAAGGTAACCCCAGAAATGTTGCAAGATGCTGAAAAGTTGGCATCATTATTTCGAAGTGATGAAGCATTGCGATTTATGCAGCCTATTCGAGGTACTCCATCATATTGGCAAGCAGCACAAAAGGATCTTTTTGCAATGTTGCGACAAATAGGTATCCCTACATGGTTCTGTTCTTTCTCTGCTGCAGAGTTTAGATGGAATGCAACAGTTGAAGCTATTTTGCGCCAACAAAATGATGACAGAAGAGCAGAAGACCTTGACTGGACAGAGAAAAGTGACGTATTGAGAAGTAACCCTGTGACAGTTGCTAGAATGTTTGAACACAGATTTCATGTCTTTCTGAGGGATGTCATAATGTCTCCATCAGAACCTATTGGAAAAGTTGTTGATTACTTTCAAAGAGTAGAATTTCAGCAAAGGGGTTCCCCTCATATGCACTGCTTGTTTTGGATAGAAGGAGCACCTAAGCTTGAGCAAGATGGAGAGAAGGCTGTTTGTGATTTTATTGACAAGTATGTCACATGTAAAATACCATCAGAGGACGAAGATTCCGAATTGCGAAAAATTGTTTTAGATGTACAACAGCACAGCAAAAAACATTCCCAATCTTGCAGGAAAAAAGGCACTGAATGTCGTTTCAATTTTCCAAGGCCACCGTCAGGAAAAACTTTCATAACCAAGCCTCGAGACAATCAAATGGAGACAGAGGACGATAATGTTGAAAACGTGTCACTGCACAGAAATGATGCAAAAGAAATCATGCAAAAAGTATGGGAGAAAGTCCAAGAGTCATCAACAGATACTACAAATGACACATTTAGAGAATTGGGAATGTCTCAGGAAATATTTGAAGAAGCATACAATAGAGTCACTTCAAAGCAAACAATAATATTACAAAGAGAACCTTCTGAAATGTGGACAAATCAGTACAACCCATGTCTTTTAAAATGCTGGGATGCTAATTTAGATATTCAGTATGTCTTAGACCCTTTCAGTTGCATTGTTTATATTATCTCGTACATATCAAAATCAGAGCGAGAAATGGGCATGCTACTGAAACAAACAAAGATTGAAGCTGAGGAAGGCAACTTAAGTGCACGACAAACTATGAAAAAAATTGGATCCTCTTACTTGCATCATAGAGAAGTGAGTGCACAAGAAGCAGTCTATCGTGTTTGCAATTTGAAAATGAAGGAATGTTCAAGAAAGGTAACGTTTATTCCTGTTGGTGAAAATCCTACAAGATTAAGCAAACCTTTGCATCAAATGAAAAGAAACAAAACAACAGGTGACAATAACGAAGAAGACGATGATGATATTTGGATGACTAATATTGTTGAAAGATATGAAAACCGCCCAAAGAACAAAGAGTTTGATGATATGTGCCTTGCGACATTTTGTGCTGAATACAGAGTACTTGCAAAATCTCAAGTTCCATCAAACAGTAGAGATGGAGTTTTTGAATTACAGAATGGAAAAGGTTTTATACAAAAGAGAACAAGAACAAATTCTGCTATTGTTAGGTTTGCAAGATTCAACAAAGAAAAAATGCCTGAAAAGTTTTACCAATCTATTCTTCAGCTTTTCTTACCATATTGGAAACCAGAATTCCTCAAACCACCTGGATATGATTTGTATCAAACGTTTTATGATACCGGGCATGTGCGATTGAAATATACAAGATCACTACAACGAGTAAGGGATATCGTGGAAAGAAACCGCCAAATCTACTGCAAGAATGAAGAAGTACTAGATCAAGCACAAGAAACATACGAAGCTATTGGAGAACCAGAAGATGCATGGTCATTACTTTGTCCCGAGGCTGAAGGAAATAGAAGAACCTGTATATCCAAAAAATCCCAAATTCAGGACGAACAAATGCAAGAAGAAGATGTTCCAGATTTGCAGGATACTGTACATAATGCAGATGTTTTGTATAAAATCCAGTCAACTGCTCAATCACGCCAAAATATGTTGCCATTGCTTCGCACTTTAAATGGAACCCAAAGAGAAATATTTTATTTAGTTAGGGAATGGAGTCTTCAGAAATGCAATGGAGAAAATCCAGAACCCTTTCATGTTTTCATTACTGGAGGAGCTGGCACAGGGAAAAGCCACGTGATAAAAACAATTGAATATGAGGCATGTAGAGTATTTTCACGAATGCAGAAAAATCCAGAAAGTATTCCAATTCTTTTAACAGCTCTTACTGGAACTGCTGCCTTTAATATAGGAGGATCGACAATACATCATGCTTTTGCTCTAACAAAGTATCTACCAATTCCCTACGAACCATTACAAGAACAACGTTTAAGTCCGATAAGATCCAAATTAGAGGATTTGCAGATTTTAGTCATTGACGAAATTTCAATGGTTTACAAGCGTTTACTTTACTATGTTCATGAGCGTTTAGTACAAATCAAGAAATCCAAACTCCCATTTGGCGGTGTCTCAATAATTGCTGTCGGAGATTTCTTTCAATTACCACCAGTTAAACAAAGGAAAAATGAACGACTGTACAACGAGTGTGCTACATATCCTGTTGATTACTGGAAGGAAATGTTCAAAGTTGTTGAGCTAAATGAAATAATGAGACAACGTGAAGATGCAGATTTTGCCGAAGTGTTAAATGTTTTACGAGTGAGAACAAACAAAGAACACTTTGAATCTCATGTAGAAAAGACGTTAAGAGAATGTGTTAATGAGGGTCCAGATGATGCATTACGCGTATATGCTACAAATGAAGAAGTAAATGACCACAATCTTTCAATGCTAAAAAGGAATTGTCAAGACCTTGTGGAGATTAAAGCAAAGGACTATCAAAAGGACAAGACATCAGGAAAATTATCTTTACGAGAGAATCCTCTATGCAAAAAGAGATCAGAAGGACTTCCATCGTCTATTATATTGGCTGTAAATGCTCGAGTTATGCTCACCCGAAATATTGATGTTGATGACGGTCTTGTAAATGGTGTAATGGGAGTCGTTTCTGAAGTATATTTCTCAAACAAAACATTGCGAAGTGACGTCAGTAAAATTGGGGTTATTTTCGAAAACAACAATGTTGGAAAAAAGCGGGGCAAAAAACTTGCCTGTGGTCGTGTGCTGGTCAGTATAGAGAGGATTGATGAAGAAATAAATGAGAAACATGCTAAAAATGTGGTAAGACACCAATTTCCCTTACAGTTATCATGGGCTTGTACAGCCCATAAAGTGCAAGGTATGACGACAAGCCAAATTGTAGTAAACTTGGACAGAATGTTTTCTCCTGGGCAAGCGTACGTGGCTCTGAGTCGGGTTACAACAAAAAGTGGATTGCATATCGAGACATCACAAGAGAATATTTCTGATATCTTCTTTAAGAAAATATATGCTGATCCTGACGTGAAACATGCAATATCTGATATGCCAAGGCTTTTCCAAACTAAGACAGACCTTGATGAATCTGATTGCAAAACTATTATTTTGCACAACATTCAAAGCTTGCCGGCACATTTTGAGGAGATGCAGGCAGATAAAAGATTTCTAAATGCGTGTGTAATCTGCTTGACTGAAACCTGGTTGCATGAAAAATCATCTCATCAATTCTCGATGCAAGACTTTGACTTTATGCATGCAGTTCGAAAGGATTCCTATGACGAATCTTCTGAACTTTTGACAAAGATAAAAAATTCAAAAGGGGGAGGAGTTGGTATGTTTATCCAAAATGATGAAGAGGCTGCACAAATTGATGTCTCTGTTAGAAACATTGAAGTTGTTGGAACTGTTTTGAAGGGAAACATAGCAGTTTTTACAGTATATAGGCCTGGTTTTCTTACCAAAGATCTTTTCTTATCATCTTTTGTACAGCTTACAGACAGGATTATACGCAATTACGAAAACAGCTTAATTTTGGGGGACTTCAATGAAGATGCATCTGAACAAGGACCAATTCAAGATTTCATGAGAGAACGTGGATTCCAACAATTGGTTACTTTTCCTACCACAGAAGGAAGAACAATCATTGACCATGTTTATGTGTATGGATTTCAGAAATACCAGATTAATATAGCTCCTCTTCCAACATATTACAGATATCATGAAGCACTGACTGTGAAAATATCTGCAGAATGAAGACAGTTATGTGATGCTTCTGCATAGTCAAACAACACACATATGAACAAAGTACTGGCAACTGGAGAATTAGTTTTATTTCCGAGCGATTTTGAGCTAGCAATTTCTCAGAAGCGGTTTGTTCGACTGTCATAAAACTTTTAGGTCTGGGAAAACAACAAAATTTTTGAGTATCTAATTTTTATATAATGATGACATCACTTATTTAGTTAGGGATTTTTGTGATTAAGTGGTACTTGAAAGGTCAATTTTCTGATTTTTTTTTTTTGATCAAGCACTTGACATACTACGTAGTTAATATTTCTCAGCGTTTATATGCCAATACATAAAAGGGTTTATAGTTATATTCCCCAAAATGCCGAACACCGCCGCACAATATGTCCATGTACAGTAGTATAGTAAAATTTAAAACTTTCTAGCACATTTTATCTAAATTGTATATATTTTGTTAAAACACACTAGTACATTGCATAAGTTGTGCGGAATACCAAGGTTCATCAATTTATTTAAGGAAATTGGGGCTGGTCCCTAAAGTTAGTTACCGGTATTTAGAAGGGTTTAAGATTTCTTTTTTACAATATCACAAAGACTATTGAGAATTCGTGATATATCAATAACCAGAATTGTCAAAAATGACATGTAAGAACCTGTTAGAATGTTTCTGGTCCCTAAAATTTGTTATCTAATCTAAGTTGAAAGTGTTTTTACAAAACTTCAAAATCTATTGTGAAAGTTGATTCGTTAAAGAAGAAAAGTTGTTTAAAAGACAAGTAACAGCAAGTAACTCTTTCTATAATCATCAAATACTGTCACTTCCGACGACACAAGAAGTGGGCAAAAATGGCTTATTTTCAAAGACTTTGGAATGAAACTAAAATCTTAATTTACAAAGGATATACTTACTCCATTTTACGTGAGTTAATATCGTCGCTTTAGGCTACTCTTGGTCAATTGAAAGCAGCTACATTTGACATACTACATAATATTAAAATAATTCCATCATGCAAACAGGTTTTTGCACTTCCGGTCAAACTGGGTGTAGTCATACATAATTTTTTTTCACGCTTATCCATGTTATCAGCTCATACAGAGGTTTATAGTCATATGCCCCGAAATGCCAAACGCTGATGCACAAAATGACCATGCACAGTCGTATAAACACTAAAAATTTCTAGCAATTTTTTCTAAATTGTATATATTTTGTTAAAACACACTAGTACATTGCATAAGTTGTGCAGAACACCGAGGTTCATCAATTTATTTTAGAAAATTGGGGCTGGTCCCTAAAGTTACTTACCGATTTTAAAAAGGGTTGAACGTGTTTTTCCCACAATATCACGTACAAAGACTATTGAGAATTCGTGATATATCAATAACCTGAATTGTCAAAAATGACATGTAAGAACCTGTTAGAATGTTTCTGGTCCCTAAATTTGTTATCTAATCTAACAGGAGTAAAAAGTGGTTTTACAAAACTTCAAAATCTATTGTGAAAGTTGATACGTTAAAGAAGAAAAGTTGTTTAAAAGACAAGTGACAGCAAGTAACACTTTCTATAGTTATCAAATACTGTCACTTCCGACGACACAAGAAGTAGGCGACAATGGCTTATTTTCAATGACTGGTAAGAAACTAAAATCTTTATTTACAAAGGATATACTGTCTCCATTTAAGTGAGTTAATATCGTCGCTTTAGGCCACTCTTGGTCAAACCGAAAGCAGCTTCATTTGACATACTACATAATATTAAAATAATTCCATCATGCAAACAGGTTTTTGCACCTCCGGTCAAACTTGATGTACATAATTTTTTTAACGCTTATCAGCTCATGCAGACCTTTTTAGTCATATTCCCCGAAATGCCGAATGCTAACGCACAGAATGACCATGTACAGTCGTATAAACACTTAAAATTTTAAGCAATTTTTTCTAAATTGTATACATATTGTTAAAACACACTAGTACATTGCCTAAGTTGTGCAGAAATCCGAGGTTCATCAATTTATTTTTGGAAATTGTGGCTGGTCCCTAAAGTTAGTTACCGGTATTTTGAAGGGTTGAAAGTGGGTTTTTTTACAATATCACAAAGACTATTGAGATTTCGTGATATATCAATGACCAGATTTGCTAAAAAGGACAAGTGAGAACCTTTAAGAATGTTTCTGGTCCCTAAAATTTGTTATCTAGTCTAACAGGAGTTAAAACTTCAAAATCTATTGTGAAAGTTGATTCGTTAAAGAAGAAAAGTTGTTTACAAGACAAGTAACAGCAAATCAAACTTTATAAAATCATCAAATACTGTCACTTCCGACGACACAAGAAGTGGGTGAAAATGGCTTATTTTCAAAAACTTTGGTAAGAGATTGAAATCGTATTTTAAGAAATACTGTCTCCATTTCAAGTGAGTTAAAATCGTCACTTTAGGCTACTCTTGGTCAAACTGAAAGTAGCTACATTTGACATATTTCTGCAGATAACTACATAATATTAAAATAATTCCATCATGCAAATAGCTTTCTGCACTTCCGGTCAAACTGGGTGTAGTCATACATATTTTTTTTCACGCTTATCAGCTTATATTTCAATGATAAAATCTTACTAGACGGACCAACATTACTTTTCGTCCAATGGTCTTCTTTGGAAAGAAAAAAAAACTTTCCTATCTCACAGGCAGTGAGACCTATCACCAACTTTGAGGCCTTATATTTCACTCATTTCTCAATACATTTCACTCATATTTTCAGAGTTTATACACGTTACTAAACTCTATCAGAATTTTGTCTAGCGTTCCAAAAATTCACTTCCACCTTTGAGTTATTTCCCTTTAAACGAAAATTTATAGGCTTTCATTTCCAGACAAAGGCTCGGAGACGGCAAAAGCTGAAGCAGATATTTTACTGAATTTAGATGATAATAAAAGGATTGAAGTGGTGCTCAACCGTTTTGGTTTTTCGATTTCTCTATTCAAAATGGTGCTATAAAGGGATTAAAAAAGAGAACGCTTAAAAGAGTGAAAATTTACAAATACTTTGCTTTTCATTTTTCAAACTTTAAATATTTTGTTAAAACATATAGAACAAAATTTGTGCAGATTAACAAGATCTTTCAATTGTATCTAAAAAAAATGGACTAAGTCCTAAATTAAGGGATTTAAAGGGGCCAAAATTTTTTTAACCAGATATCTCAAAAAGTATTGAGGATTTGTTATACATCTAAGAAACAAAAGTCGTTCAAAATCTCTAGTAGCATCTATTAAGATCATCAAAATACGTCCTTTGACGTCAATTCTGGCTAATATCGAAGTAGTCAGAAAATGCATATTTTTGCCGTTCTTGACACGTTTTGGTTAAATATTTGTCCCTGGAAGCATAAAACTTATTTTCCGTCCGTTGATGTCACTTCCAGTCGAACAGGAAGTAGCAAAAAAGGCTTACTTTTGCAATTTTCAACATACAGTTAGAAAATTTAAATCATAAGATACGTCGTTTCTCTTTTTTTTTTTAAAATAAAAGTTACTTCCGATCAAACAGGACGGAAGACCTACTCGTTGCTTTGCAACGAGCTTTGCTCTAGTTATTATTATTATTGTTTTTTTTCTTACCGGTTTTTTGCACGCGATTTCTCGAAAACGGCTGGCTCGATTTTCATGAAACTTTCAGGACTGATAGAACATGAAAAAAACTAGACATATATTTTTTTGTTTTGATGACGTCACTTCCGGTTTTGAGATTTCCGCGTTTTTGTGATTTTTAGAGGGTCACTTTGTCCGGCAGTTTTCTGAAAAACCACTCAACACAGAAACATGAAAATTTCAGTGATGCTAAAGCAACCTTTAGAGAAGTGAATTTCGTATATCACAGCCACCGGAAGTACGAAGTGCCGACGCTCGATATGGCCCGAAAAAACTCCTATCAAGAATTTCAAAATTTTTAACACCTTTTCTACGATATCTTTTTACCTAGAAATATTTTGTTAAA
>PRKT01000200.1:56954-102522 GCA_003671525.1 Saccostrea glomerata
TTTTTTATTTTGATGACGTCACTTCCGGTTCGGAGTTTTCTGCGATTTAGTGATTTTTAGAGGGTCACTTTGTCCGGCATTTTTCTCAAAAAGCACTTAACACAGAAGCTTGAAATTTTCAGTGATGATAGAGCAACTTTTGGAGAAGTGCACTAAGTATATCACAACTACCGGAAGTACGAAGCGCCGACGCTCGCTATGGCCCAAAAATAGTCCTATCAAGAATTTCAAAAATTTAAGCACCTTTTCAACGATAACTTTTTACCTAGAAATATTTTGTTAAAGCATGTAGAACAAAAAAGGTGTAGAATTTCAAGATCTTTCAAATGACATCTCAAAAAAAGGGCTGGCCCCTTAAATCAGGGGCCTGGAGGGGACGAAAGTTTTTCTTTTATATCTCAAAAAGTATTGAGAATTTGTAATACGTCAAAGAAGCAAAGTTGTTCAAAATGTCAAGCTCAATCTACTAAAGTCGTCAAAATACGTCCGGCGTCGTCAATTCCGGCCCAAACCGGAAGTTGTCGGAAAACGCGTATTTTTGTCGCTGTTGACAAGTTTTTCGGTTACAGATGTCTCTGGGAGCATTAAAATTAATTTTCCATCCGTCGTCGTCACTTCCGGTCAAACCGGAAGTAACAGAAAATGGCTTATTTTTGCAATAATTAACATGGATTTAGAGGAATCAAACCATTTTTGTACATTATTTCTCATTTTTGTTAAAAATGAAAGCCACTTCCGGTCAAACATGACGGAAGACCTACTCGTTGCTTTGCAACGAGCTTTGCTCTAGTTATAAAATATTATTTATAGATATTCAGTAGGCCATTAACTTGCTTTCAATGTCTTCTTCATCATTTTATTAATATGTTTTCTGTTTTATAGTATATTTCTTATTAGATAGATACTGCCGTTTATTTGTATGCAATTACATCGGAGGATAATGTGGGGATATTAAGAAATCAATTTCGTGCAAGGGCATACACTCTATGGATTTGGGACCCTGGTGTGGGTCAGTTTACGCCTTTTTATATTCCGCTTCGCGGATTATAAAGCTTAAACTGACCCAAACCAGGTTATACTCGATAATTTCGCCTAGAGCCATTCCTTAAGTAACGATAAGTTGTTGTTTTCATTGCGCAGATGATAATGAGGGTTTGATCCTTATATTGTTTGAAAAAATAAATTTAAATCATTTATCAAGAATATCATTCTTTTAGGGTAATACAGCTGATTGGTATTTCTGTTAACTGTGCTGACAGATCTACGTGCGGTTTGTTTTTCTCCGTGCAGAATGTTAAAATATACCAATGTCTGGATGATTATGTAAAAGTATTTCTTCCTCTTTTTAAAAATTTTTAAAATGATAAAATATGTCTATAAAGTTAATCTGTTGGGAAAGGGGGAGAGGGGTATTTAACATATATTAACGAAAATTGGATAGGCTTTTTAAAGGTTTATCATAAATCAAAATAGAGGCACCAAACTTCGTTGAACATTTGATTTTGTGGATCGACTCAACAACGAAATCCACGAGAATTGATGTTCCACGAATAATGATGAAACCACAGTAGAGAACATTTATTTTATTTAATTTTTATTGATTTATTTATAAGCCAACAAAATAAGAGGGTTAAAACCCAATTGCTAACAAATATCTATTTCTCGAGTTTTGTTTTGTTTTTTTTTTTTGTTGTTGTTGAAAAATTGAAATAAGTAATTATAATTTAGTGGAATGAAATACATTTCTTCAAAGTAATTGAAAGTAGTTTGCTTTCAATAACAAGCGACTGAATGTATTAAAATTCGAGTACATTCAAAACAATGTCATGTATTTTTCAAATACTTTCAAATACTTTATTTTTCTAGTAAAATATTTAAAGAAATGTTTTATAAGGATGCACAATAGTGCACTTTGACATAAGCTTGTGTTTATCACACAGTAATTAAATGCTTAGTAATGTTATGCAACAAAACACACTCGGAAAGATTAAATTTAATAATGGTGCTGCTTCAAATTATTTACGTATATGTTTTTCATTTTTTTTAAAAATAAACCTAAAGTAATTGGTATGCATTAAATGACATTCTTCAAAATAATTTAAAGTAATTAGATATTTTCAAGTGTATTGATAATATTGTCAATTACTTGCAATTACAATTACATCGATTTTAACAAATGTGCTTAATCACATTTTCAAGTAATTGACCCCAAGTATATTAAAATGATTAATAGTTTTGTGGGTGTTTTGCTTCCTTTAACACTTTTAAATTTGTCACAAACACTTCATGAAAATTTAAATTTCCGCTTGATTGATTAAACTAAGACATGCTGTACAATGACAATGACAATGATTTTAATATCTTAAATGTACAAACATACATTGTAGAGAGGAGGTAGGAAAAGATACAAACACATAGAAAGAAAATACAAAGTAGACTTCTTTATGTTCGCTGCATTTGGCTCTGTCTATTTTCGACCAGATTTTGGTCTCAAGAAATGATTCTGAACATCAAATTGCACTGATGAACACCACGAGAGCGATTTCTTTTAATCGAGACTGTTCCGTGACTTTATCCAAGAATTGCACAGTGATTGCACAGTGATAATAGTGTCTGGCATATAGAATGGCTACCAGAAGAAATAGAATCATAATGTTTGTGGCTCAGTCCATTTTCGTTCATGTAATCTGTAAGTATGTTGGACAATTCTATTTATTCCCTTTTATCAAAACAGTGAAATATGCACAAATTCTATATGAGCCAAAGAGCATTATAGAAAGTATTTAATACTCCATGAAAATTTGTTTTCTCTATCACAAGGTTTCAATAATATTCAATAACTAGGTTTTAGGCATTATGCATTGTGCGTGCGCCCCATCTTGTAGGGCAAGCGTTATCGAAGGGAAGAAAGTGATCAGTGCGTGTAATCGGATTATAACTTCAGCTATGGTAACTACTTGTGCTGTTGGGGTTTGTACAAGGCATTCCAAGCATGGAGATACCGTTATGAAGTCATGGATACTTTAATCAAACTTTTGAATGGATTCTCAAGGGATGTTCTTCACACTCTTTTTAGCACGGGATGCTGCTATTTGGCCTATTCTTAAGACGTGTCACTGTTTGATGTTAGCCCTTTTACGAGTAACAGTTTCACAGGTTTAAGCTACATACGAAGTCACAGTCAATGTTTAAAACATTTTTTCACAGTGCTTCGCCACCTCCTCTTTTCACATTACTCCATATTCCTCTGATGCAGTTTATTAAGAACCTTTGAGAAGTCTCCATCAAAAGACACAGGTCAGTGAGTCCTGGCAAACTAATGCAACAAAGATAACAGAACAGGCTTGGTTCCTGTGCCACTCAGATTCATGTCAAATTGCATTTAATCATCAGCCTTTGATTCTTGGATAATGGGCAGTTGTTTTGTGGAGGCCCAGCTGGTGCAACTGGTAATTTTTCGACTTTGACTAGGTCTTTTTTTTCTTTGTCTTGGCAGAGGTCAAGTCAATGTCTTGAATTCTTTTGTATTTAAGGTTCAGAGAATTTGGAAACATCCAGAGCGCCTTTTACGGTCACAGTTTTATTTTGTCTAATTTTCACTGCAGGTTCTACAGCAATAGTAGAGCTGCGACATGTGAGCAAACCTCACCGATCCCTGTCATGCATGTGTAGTGTGCTATAGTTGCATTCATTTCCACCATTTCTACCATCAACCATGGTCTCAGATTTAAGTCAGACATGCGTTGTGAATGCTTTTGAATGTTTCACTTTTCCTAAAAGACCTCAAAGAGAATTATTTAGATACACCACAAAATATCAGAAAATATTCATTTATTCACATAAAATCATAGAACGCACTGTTCTTTGACAAGACTTTCTCTTTCAGTAGGCCTATATAGATTTATTAAGCTGACACATATTATTATCAATATCACAGTAAAATGTATGAAACTCCCACTATATAAAAGAAATTCGGTGTTCACATTTTCACATATTTCTCCAATCAAAACAAAAACCAAATTAGGCCACAGTCGCACTTAGTTGGAAAGATTCGGTGTAAAATTCTCATAAAAATTTATTCAGTGGTATAGAAAAAGTTATGGATAAAAGATGGGTAACCCAAGTGTTACGCACTTAAGGACATGCAGTTGGAAATCCCCATCATGTAATACATTTACCAAATATAAAATCTCTACTGACAGATAATTCAATTCCATTTTCATTTTAGGTTTTGTCACAGGGCAGCAAAACAACTGCAGGATTACAGAATTCGTCGATAAATGTGGAAATGTTGGAAGTTTATTAAATTGCAGCGGTCTAAAGATCAATACATTTCCAAAAAGCTTCCCAACAGCCATCGGAAACCTTGCCATAGATCTATCTTATAACAACTTCAGTGTAATATCTACTGAAACGTTCATTGACGTACCACAACATATCTCATTTAAAGTCAAATCCATATCATTACAGGGAAACCATTTAAAACTTATCAATAGCCGGGCATTTTCACAATTTCAAAATCTTTGTGCACTGGATATAAGCAACTGTGGATTGAAGAAAACTTCCTTTGAGGAAGGCGCCTTTGCTGAATCTGAAAATATAAAATATTTAAATTTGAACAATAATAACTTTCAATTTGGTGGATATCCCGAAAAGGAAATAACTCGTTTGATTGCTTTACGGAGTCTCTTAATTGATGTATTTTCTGAATTTCAATTTAATAAGCCATTTACTAATTTAAAAAACCTGAGTGAAGTTGAATTTAACACAGTAGGATCTTCTTTTCATTTAACAAATGTCACATTTCATGGACTCTCTGAATCGCCAATATACTACATAAAAATGTCGTTTAGAGACTATGTATATTGCGACATAACTGAGGATTTATTTTGTTCATTTCCATTCTTAAAAGGAGTTAAAATGAACATTGCAGGAAAGTGTGATGTAGTTCCTGCTTTGCGAGCTTTAAAATGCCTTCAAAACAGATCATTAGAGTATCTTTATCTGCAGAACAACATAAAAACATTCCCAGGCAGCAATATCATACTTTCTGAGTGGAATAGTGAATATTTATTTGATATTTGTGCAAAATCAGTTAACATTAGTCATAACGGAATAAAGAAGGTCTCCCTTGATCCTTACTATACTCGACTCGGCAAATGCATCGAAGGATTAGATGTATCGTATAACCATATAACTGCAATTGATGCTAAAATTGGTTTCCATTTATTAAGTAATTATCCAAAACTAGAAGATATAAGAGCCCAAACAATCAATTCAAATCAGGCGCCATTTTCTTTTTCTGAATTATCATCTTCAGGCACTTCAAAGTTTACTTTAAGAATTTCAAACCGTTTGCGAGTCTTGGATTATTCAAATAATTACATTCACAGCGTGACTGTTATGAAAACAGTGGTAACATTTATTGGAAGCAATCTGGAGCAACTCTATTTCAGAAATACAAACTTTCCTTGCAATGCTTTGACCCCCCTACTTACCCCAAAATTAGAAATTATAGATATTACAGGTAATCGGTGCAACAAAATGCATAAGAAACTGTTCAAATTCGCAATTAACTTGAAATCTATAACAGCGTCAAATATTCAGCTTGAGTTTGGAAAATATTCTGAAGGCCAGTATTTATTCATCAACCTTTCAAAACTCAAAACGTTAGATTTAAGTATGAATTCTTTAAAATTATTACCATCTTATCTATTCCGTGACCAAAGCAAATCGCTGCACACTATCAATCTCGACAAAAATTTGTTCTCCTCCATTCCATTTACACTATCAATATTAAGGAACCTTTCAAATCTGTCACTTCGTTATAATAGGATCTCGTCATTTCAATCATCTGATATTGCCATCATAAATCAGCTACAGAACGTAAGAATATTTATCGAAGGAAATCCAATTAGTTGTGCATGCTCAGAATTATTCTCGTTAAAGTGGATGAAAAATAACCAAATGATCATTAAAGATCTTAAAATTACAAAGTGCATTGATAGCAAAAAAACTTTGTCAAGCCTTTTTCAGGATGCTACATTTAGAACTCTTGAACTAAATTGCCAATCCAAGGAATGGCTGATTTATACATCTTTCGTCCTTTTTGCCCTCATTGTGATAGTGATTTCAGCGGGAGCAGTGAAAAGATATCGCGTTCACGTAGATTACGTCATCTTAAAATTGCGTAACAGATGGAAAGGTGTCATGAGAAAGAGACCAAATAGTGTATATGAGTTTGATGTGTTCTTGTCGCATTCTGAACACGACTACGAATGGGTGATTAATATTTTGTACGAAAACTTAACGAGACAAGGAATCCGTGTAAGTTTACCAGAGAAGGATTTTCTTCCCGGTCTTTCTAAAGCTAAAGAAATGCTCAGGTGCATTGAAAACAGTCGAAAGGTAATGTTTGTTATCACAGAGAAATTCTTGGAGAGTGGATGGGAGTCTTACGCTGTTCAAATGACAGTTACGCATGCTTTTCATAACCACAAAGAACAATCTATTGTTGTGTTAATGAAAGATAACATTTCTCCTGCGAAAATGCCAAAAGATTTAAGGTACATTTGGTGGTGTATAGAAGTAATAAAAATGTCTGATTTTGACAGCAATCCGAACTGTTCCATTTGGGATCATATTTCTTCTCATTTATATCCAAATTTGTCTTGTTAAAAATCTATACTTTTTATCATAAAAAGGTGAACTGGTAGTACATAAAGGCGTGCCTGTAAAATTCAATTCCTCGGTGCAGTTGTTTACAATTCACCTGTATAGAATTAAAGCTGAAAACACTTCTTTGCTATGTTTTTTTTTATGTTTTAGGTAGGAATGAAGGTTAATACTTCTCAGCCTATTTTCCTTGTATTTTCCTATCGTTTTAAACAAATCAAATGTGACAATGAGGGAATATATAGAATACATTTTCAGTAAGAGATTTCAATTTCTGTGACTTTATCTCATTACTCAACGTCACCCCACTCTAGTCAGTCTTAACCCCCAAGTCGTATGAACATTATTAGCAACTTGCAATAAGCACATGTTCACAATGCACCCATTTTAACCCGTTATTCAGGCTTTCTTCAAATTTGCGTCACTGATATCAGTTGTACAAATGCTCGGTTATAGCGTAGTTAATCCTGAATTTAATTTGCTATATAATAGCCGTAATTCGTTCCCATAATCCAAAATGCGAAAAAGAATTGGTTTACAATATATCAGTATATGTATTTAAAAAATCCTTAAAATATACATGGTCTAGACTTTTTTCATTCAAGCATGACTGCATAAAGTATTCAGGGAATTAAAAAATATATATTTTACCTTGGAGTTAAAAAGTTTTCAGATGAATAAAGATTCGACTATAAGTTCTTACAAATTTAATGACTGTATAGTATATTGAGTTATAGCTCTTTGAAAACTTGCTTTAAAAGATGTTAATGTTGTATTTTTAAGTTTCTTGGTGACAATTGATTATTTATACAAACATACTAAGACCAATTTGTTATTTTAACTTTCAAATTCAAAACACTGTTACCTACGTTTTCAATCTCCAAATACTTATAATGAAAAAAAGAAAAGGCTGATATATCAGTTTAAACCATACATGTAATTCGCTTTGTTAGTATTTCAAAATTAAATCTACCGATTCTGGGCAATTTTCTGATCCACATGCTTTTTCTTTACCTTATTACTTGTTAACTTATCTATCTGACATCTCACTCTCAAACGAGCAACAATTTGTACCATCACGCACGTGGTACTGCGGAAACAGGCTATTATTCAGATTGCAGCAAAATGTTACAATTGAAGATTTTGTCTACATACTAAGTAGTCAGTACTTTGGTGGCACTTTGACAACGATTATATGTAGTGATAGTGTGTCGGCTATACAGGGAGCTTGGTGAACTTATAAGGAATGATCTACTGTCCGACATAGATGGACTTTTTATTTCTGAAAACAGTTTATCTTAATAATAGGAAAAACTATCTATAAGATACGTTTTTACGAGGAAGATGCAAAAAATAGAGCAAAATTACATATTTTTAAAAAATCTCGAGGAAATTCTTAATTAATTAATTCTTTTTCGATTATCAATTTTGGAAGCAATTTATATTTGAAAAGGAAATTGTCAATGATTATCAATTTAGGAAGATTTTTTTTTTGAAAAGGAATTTAATTGTCTATGGCATGATTCTTGTTAACAAGAATATTCATAATGAAAATGTAAAAATTATTTAAAATCAATATGATTTTATCAAGAAAGGAGGAAATTAAATTTAATTAAAGAGATATAATTAGAATTATTAAATTACATCTAATTATCATGTTTCCTGTCATATGTGTCAATGCATTTCTCAAACTCAGTTGAAAAATCTTAATTTTCCTGGCCTCAAGCTTAAACACATACCGTAATGACAAAGCCAATGAGAATTGAAAGGATGTTTTGTAATAACAAAGGATTTGACTATAAGAGAGAATGATTTTCCTTAAAAAATTCAATGTTCTGTAGGTTGCTTTCAAAAACATCTCTGAGTTATAGTATTTTTTTTTCAGTGGGAGAGTTACAGAGCTACCCATAGTAGATGCAGTTTATTCCTTGGAGAAAATGTATGCATTGACGATATGTTAAACATGCAGAAGGAAGGTTTACACATTAGAAAAGAATGCTGTAAGGTCTGTTAAGATTTTATGGCAAATCGTCATCACCCATACATCAGGTACGGACCCTCATACGAAGGATACGTCTATAAATATTGAGGTAGGGTTATATGGACGCACAGCTGATTAGAACAAAAGCGATACTGGAGAGACAAGAAACTACTTTCATGTGGTCTAAAGTCAGCGACTGGAACGGATATCGATAACCTTTTTTCTAGAACCTAAAACCAATATCGGTCGCATTGGTCAACGCATAAATTGACCTAGAAGACAGTGTTTCTTTACATGATAATTTTTTGAGTCTATCAATACTTATTATGGCTTCAAAAAGGGAGAAGAGCCTAATTTGTACGAGAAAACTTAACTATGACATCATACAAAAACATCAATTATTAAAAATACCACAAAATTAGATGATTTTCTCTTTTAACCTGAATGAAACCACCAAACTACATCAAAACTTACTACAGTATGCTGTTTCATCGTTACACAACATGTTATAAACAAGTCACGGATAGCTATTCACTTGTCGATGTGACGTCATTTCGTAAAACGTGAGGCAGTTTGTATGCAGTGAGAGAAACTCAACAAAAATACATTCTCTAATTATGAAATATTATTCACAGATATCCAATAGGCCATTTACTTGCATTCAATGTCTTCTTTACCATTTTATTAATATTTTTTTCTGTATTATAGTATATGTCTTAATTGATAGATACTGCCGTTTAATTGTATGCTACATGTATTATATCGAAGGATAATATGGGGATATTAATAAATCAATGTAGTGCATTGGCATACACTCTATGGATTTGGGACCCTGGTTTGGGTCAGTTAAAGCTTTTTAGAAAGCTTAAACTGACCCAAACCAGGTTATACTCGATAATTTCGCCTAGAATTAGAGCCATTCCTTTAGTAACGTGTCATGGTTAGAGTTTGCCCTGTTTTTTCCCAATGTTTTCATTGATATATCAGAGGATAATGGGAGTTTGATCCTTATATTGTTTGAGAAAATAAATTTAGTACATTTATCAAGAATATCATTCTTTTGGGGGTAATACCGCTTATTGGTATTTATGTTAACTGCCCTGACAGATCTACGTGCGGTTTGTTTTTCTCCGTGCAGAATGTTAAAATATATTTAAAATGTCTGGATGATTATGTAAAAGTATTTCTTCCTCTTTTTAAATTTCTTAAAATTATAAAATATATCTATAAAGTTAACCTGTTGGGAAACGTGGACAGGGATATTAAACATATATTAACGAAAATCGGAAAGGCTTTTTAAAGGTTTATCATAAATCAAAATGGAGGCACCAAACTTCGATGAGCATTTGATTTCGTGGATCGACTCCACAACGATTTCCCCGAGAATTGATCATGTTGATGTTTTACGAATAATGATGAAACCACAATAGAGAACACTTATTTTATTTCATTTTATTGATTTATTTATAAGCCAACAAATTAAGAGGGTTAAAACCCAATTGCTAACAAATATCCGTTTATCGAGTTTTTTGAGAGAAAAAACTTCCCTTTTAATGTCTAAATGCAGCGTGAGTACATTAAAAAGTGCACAGATGGAATTTTACTTCATTATACAGAGCAAGTCCACGCTGATCTGAAGACTGAGAAAATGACTATCAGCCCAAACATAATCATAATACTTGTGGCTCTGTCGATTTTTGTTCAAGCAATCTGTAAGTATGTTTAACAGAACTTAATATTCTATTTTATCCAGTCGATGAGATATGTATATACGAGGGGGTATCAAAAAGTTTGTGGACTAGCGCCATAAAATTTAAACCGCTTCAGGTACATCAATGAATTTTAAAATATATATTTAGCATAATCTTTTCTATCAATAGAAAAAACCACAAGTCATGAATTTTATTTTGTAATAAATGACTAATGATTTTGAAAGCAATGGTATGTCCAGGCCGCGCAACCTCGAAAACGACGTTTTTTCGACCTAAGTGTAACTGAGAAAAAAAACTCCTTTGATTTGTACATCTGACTTTCAAAAATCCCTTTAATTCAGGTTTTCGTTGGGACAATATTGTTCCATAAAATGTGGAATTTTTGCCTCATTCTTGAAGTTCTATGACATTTTATCATAAATTCAACATGGAGTGTCCGAACAATTAAGGCTTGAAAATGACGTCAAAAAAGGGGAGGTGTTTCCTTTGCCAACATTCTTTGAAGTTTTCCCTCTGAAAAAAAACTAGTATAGGCCTAGGAAATGTTTAAACTTGCTACGAAGAAATAATATGCATCCAGAGTACTTGTTTAATAACGCCAAAATAAATTCAAAGAGAAAGTGATGCAAAATTAATGTCGATTAGAAGTCAAGTGTGAAAAATTAATCACGTCAAAAATGACGTTGCAAATGTGTTGTATCTATTGAACTCCAAAAATCAAAATATGCTGGCACAATCAAGCCATGATCTCTCCCAGTGTAAAAATCCATTGGCAATACTATATGCATTGAAACCCGCTGTAATTGACATTGTAAATTCATATAAACAAGACGGGTTCAAGTCCTTACTCAGCTCTAGGGAATCTCATCAAAATAAGTGTATGAGGTAGAAGGAGCAGACAATGAAAAACAATGACGGTGTCGGACGTCATGACAATAAACGACGACAGTGCTGGGTGATCATATAATGTCATTTTATTTTATAATAATTTGGCAAATTATGAACGTATCAAGCTAAAATTTTCAATATTTCTTTATTTTTGTTGTTTTACGTTCTTTATTAATTTCGAAAGCACAGAATAAATAGGACTCATTTTATAGCCTCAATCCGCGAACTTTTTGATAACCCCTCGTATACGTACCAACACTAAATGCTTCAACAGATGATTGCATGAAGTATTTAATATTCCATGTAAGAATAATTTTTTTACTATCTTGAATTGCTAGCTGCAGATCTGTAGCGTTATGGTTTCATATATTAGACTTTAACCATAACATGTCAAAGACTAATATATAAAACCATAACGCTACAGGTCTGCAACTAATGGTATTACATTTTCAAATGTGCGTATTTTAAAATATAATTAAAGTTCTTTGAGCAGTGAGTTCCTAGTAGTCCCTCACCACGCCCATCAGAGTATAAAAGTGTCTCTTTTCCTTCGGAAAACCAATACAATCTGTCAGTTAAGAGGTACAAAAAGGCAGTATGTAAGAAAAATCCGACCCAAGTTTACTAAACGTTAAATGGTTCCGAGGAACATTGTGCATTTATTTACAAATGCAACTTTAATTTGTATTTATTTCTTGAATTATTTGATTAATTGATTGAATGTTTTCAACGACCCTGTAAAGAATTTTTCACTCATATCGAAACGCCACCACTACAGGAGAGGTACAATTTTTGTCTTACACTTGGCACTCAGGGCCATTGAGCAATAAGGGATCTTTTTTCTAGCAAGCACCTACTGCGACACGGGACCTCAGTTTACACAGTTTCATCCGAAGGACCGGTCTCCACGCCCCGCAGTGGGATTCGAACCTGAATTATTTGAATATAAATATATGTAAACTAAAAATAATAAATTTAAATACGAAAGAGATGAACTATTATTTTAGGGCTTTAAATTGTAGGTAGGCTTATTAATTTGAGTACAGGTAGACATGTCAGCAGGTCGACAAGTAGGCGACGTAAGCCAATAAACACTTGTACAGGTCGACGGGTTTGCAGGTCAAAAAGTAAGCAAGTAGACTTGTTACCGAATTAACATGTGTATATGTAGTTGAAGAAATCTAACAAGTGGGGCCATCAAGTTTGAATACAAATGTTTGAAAACTAAAAATAATAAATTAATTAAATGCCAAAGAGATTAACACTTTTTATAGGGCTTAAAATTGTAGGAAAGCTTGTTAATTTGAGTACAGCTAGACATGTCAGCAGGTCGACAAGTAGGCGACGTAAGCCAATAAACACTTGTACAGGTCGACGGGTTTGCAGGTCAAAAAGTAAGCAAGTAGATTTGTTACCGAATTAACGTGTGTTTATGTAGTTGAAGAAATCTAACAAGTGGGGCCATCAAGTTTAATTGAGTGTCGTGGTATACCATTTATACATGTCGGCATGCTGACCCGTCGGCCTACTGACCTATTGACCAACTGACCTGGCAACCCGCTGACCTGTTTTTCCCTTATTTATTGTTTGAATAAATAAATAATTAATTTATGCAACTGCAATTAATATTCTTAACTTTAATAGGATAGATTTGAAAACTGTTTACCCATTCTTCTAAAAATTGAAAATCCACAGGAACTACTTTACCGTATGTTACAACCTGTGAATTAAGTTTCATTAAATTTTATTCAGTAGTAGAAAAAATAGGGGGGATGCAGATAAAATATGAGAACTCCAATTATATAGAAAGAAAAAGTTATCATATTTTGCTATTGGAAACCCAAAATATATGTCCAATGAAAACGAAAAAAGGGTACACAATGATACTATGATGGGAAAATACTGTGAAAATCAAATAAAAATTTATTCAGTGTTATAGAGGTTGTCAGAGTGGTTAAGAGGTGGATTACTAAATTCATTACATATCCCATTAACATACCAGTGGTAAATCCATTATGACATTTAGTAAATTTTCATTTCAGGTTTTGTCACAAGACAGCAAAACTGCAAGTTAATAGAATTCACCGATGAATGTGGACATGTCGGGAAACTATTAAATTGCAGTGGTCGAAAGATCAACACATTTCCAAAAAACTTCCCAATAGCCATCGGAAACCTAGCCATAGATCTATCTAATAACAACTTCAGTGTAATATCTACTAAAACGTTCACTGGTGTGCCCAAACATATCTCACGTAAAGTCAAATCCATATCCTTACAGGGAAACCCATTAAGATTTATCAAAAGACGAGCCTTTTCACAATTTCAAAATCTTTGTGCTCTGGATATAAGCAGCTGTGGACTACAGAATACTTCCTTTGATGAAGGTGCCTTTGCTGGATCTCAAAATATAAAATATCTTAACTTAAATAATAATAAGTTTCAATGTGGTGGATATCCCGAATTAGAAATATCTCGTCTGATTGCTTTAAAGAGTCTCTTAGTTGATGTCTTTTCTGGGTTTCAATTTAATAAGCCATTTACAAACTTAAAAAACTTGAGTAAAGTTGGGTTTCACACAATAGGATCTTCTTTTCATTTAACAAATGTTACATTTTATGGACTCTCTGATTCGCCAATATACTACATAAACATGTCGTTTAGAAACAATGTATATTATGACATAAGTGAGGATTTACTTTGTTCATTTCCATTCTTAAAAGGGGTTAAAATTTACATTGCAGGGAAGTGTGACGTAGTTCCCGCTTTGCAAGCTCTAAAATGCCTTCAAAACAGATCTGTAGAGTATCTAGACCTGTCTCGCAACGTAAAATCAGCATTAGGCAGCAATGTCATACTTTCTAAAAATAATAGTGATTATTTATTGAACATTTGTGCAAGATCAGTTGATCTTAGTCAAAACTCAATAATAGGAATCTCAATCGATCCTTACAATACTCGTCTCGGCAAATGTATAGAAAAATTAGCTATAGCACATAACCATTTACTTCGACTTGATATAGAAATTGCTTTACATTTATTACGCAATTATCCAAAATTAGAAGTTATAAGAGCAGAGGCAAGCAGCGCACGAGTGGTGCTATTTTCATTTTCTGAATCTTCATCTTTAGGCACTTCAACGTTTACCATAAGAATTTCAAACCATTTGCGTATCTTGGAGTATTCAAATAATTACATTCACAATATTACCAACATGTCCTATAAGACCACAGAGATAACATTTATTGGAAGCAATTTGAAACAACTCTACCTAAGAAAGACAAACTTTCCTTGCAATTTTTTTACTCCCTTACATACCCCAAAATTAGAAATAATAGATATTTCAGACAAAATGCATTGAAAACTATCAAAATTTGTCAAACATTTTTCGTGATGTTGTATTCAGAGCACTTGAACTAAACTGCCAAACCAATGAATGGCTGATAGTTACATCTTTTGTCATTTTTGTCTTATTGGCGACATTAACTTCAGCGGGTGCAGTGAAAAGATATCGGGTACACGTAGATTACGTCATCTTGCGATTGCGTAACAGATGGAAAGGCGTCATGAGAAATGGGCCAGATAGGGTTTATGAGTTTGATGTGTTCTTGTCGCATTCTGAACACGACTATGAATGGGTGATTAATATATTGTACGAAAAATTAACGAGACAAGGCTTCCGTGTAAGTTCACCTGAGAAGGACTTTATTCCCGGTCTTTCTAAAGCTAAAGAAATGCTAAGGTGCATTGACAACAGTCGAAAGGTAATGTTTATTATCACAGAGGAATTCTTGGAGAGTGGATGGGAGTCTTACGCTGTTCAAATGACAGTTACTCATGCTTTTCATAACCATAAAGAACAATCTATTGTTGTGTTGATAAAAGATAACATTTCTCCAGAGAAAATGCCAAAAGATTTAAGGTACATATGGTGGTGTATAGAAGTTATAAAAATGTCTGATTTTGACAACAATCCGGACTGTTCCACATGGGATCATATCTCTTCTCATTTGCGCCCAAAGTTGTAGTGTTAAAAATATATTTTAGAACATAAAAAGATGAATTGGTGGTCATGAAATGAGTGCCTGTAAAATTCATTTCCTCAGTGTATTTTTTTTGCTATTCACCTGTTTGGAATTAAAGTTCTTTCAGTGTTTTTGTAAGAAATCAAATATGACGTTGTGGAGAATGAATGAAATATATGGAAGAGATATAAATTAATGTACCATTGCAGAACAGAATCCACTTTCAATGCTTCTATTTTCTCCTGCCATTCAGAATAGCGTGATAAAACAGACAGTATTAATACATTACGAGATGCATAGCATATTTACTTCCAAAAAGTGAATCTGAAAAAATGTATATGTTTATCATATTAAATATATAAAGTTTTTATTATTATTTTAAATACAAAAAAGACAGGTCACTTTTTTGGAACATCGAATTTTACTTATCGCATAAAAAAACACCCTACACAGCTCCTGTTTTGTTTTCGTAAAATTAAATGCATTTTTATGTGAGTGGTGCATGTGACTGGTTTCAATTTATATCTCATGCAGCCAATATTTACTTGAGGAAATAATAAAGTTTAAAAGGGTAAATTTTGTTCGATTTTCATCCGACTATATGTTTTCAAAATATTATCGACAATCGTCTAAATCATTTAGACGCATGCCTTTTTCACACACATGGTAGCGGTTTGATGATCAAGACTCATGTCCATCATTTACTTTATTTGTTTCCTGGGCGACAATTGATGGTTGCATTAATGTTTCCTTGTTCATAACGTTCTCATAAATCTAGCGCCGTCTGACTGGTATATATATGCACCTTTTGTAGAAAGATTTGTTAATAATGACGACGCTTGTAAGTTATCGTGTATATTGTTTGAATTTTAAAATTTAAAATTAAATTGAATATGCTCATAACTGTATATATTATTGCACCCCCTTAGCAGTTTAGCGTGTATCCATGAATATGTGATAAAAATATAAATTCCATATTTTTTTTAAATATCATGAAATTAGCTTTAAAAGATGTAAATTATGTTATTTTCAGTTTTAAAGGAACAATGGATGATTACCTGTACAAACATACTAAAACCGTTATTTCAAAGCTACAGTTTTCATTCATTTCCATTGTAAAATGCATACTTTCATGGAGTCGATTTAATATGCTGTTAAAGTATTGTTGATCGTTCAGAGATCTTGTTCAAAAATTAAACAGAATGAATACTTTATTTAGATGACACAAAAATAAATATATTTCTGAAATGTCGAGGATAATCCAATTGAGTAGTTTTTTTTCTCGATTTTTGATTTGAGATTTTTATTTGAAAAAGGAAATTGTCAATGGATTCTTGTAAACAAATGAATATAATTTATGTCAAATAGCGTAAAATTCTTACTAAAATAAATATGGTTCATCAAGGAAGGGGAAAATGTTATTTAATCAAAGGCATAAGATTAGAATTATTCATTGACATCTTATTGTTTCCTGTCAAATATGCCCATGCATTTCTCAGACTCAGTTGAAAAATCTTCCTATCCTAATTTGAAGCCTAACCTCATTATGGCTTTCACATAATGGCCTGTTAATAGGCCTTTCAACTGCCGCTAGGGTTCGCTGTTATGAAACTGTTTATGCGCAAGTCAGTTTTTAGCATTTCCCAAGTGTTGCTTTGCTCTCAATAGAATCCAGTGGTTTAATGATTTAGCACAAAATGTTAAACGTATTTACTATATAGTTGCAGACACCGTTCAATTAGATATAAGTAAAATTTTTAATTTAAATAAATAGTGAAATCTACCCTTCTTCTTATTTCTAACCTGATTAAATGTTTATACTCGGTCGTTCTTCTTCGTGCTAGGTAACACAAATAAGATAATTAATTGTTGCATTTACTTGTAAAAATATATATATTTACATATAAAGGAAGCGCAAAAGTGCGCACAAAAAACGTCATTATATTTTCTTCCTCATAACAATGGTCAAAGAAAGTTTAAAATATTGAATATAGTCTGTTCCCCTTTGACTATAGTCTGTTCCCCTTTGACTTGACCGTGTTATATCAGGTAGAGCGGAGACATTTTCCATCTTTTTGTCAAAGCTTTGGTGTACAAAACAATGTAAGGAACTCTTTTGTGTACATAACAATACCAATGCTGAAGTAACCTGTATGTCATTCCTATAAACGATAACTCTATAAATTGGCACTCAGATGGTCATTTTTTACATCTGAGTAACTGTCCTTAAAGCACAACATCGTACAATTGAATTATAAATAATTAAACTTTTCAATGATTTGATTACATGTATGCGCAATTTATTATCTTTTTTGACAATTTCATGTACCTCTAAATCTACCAATGAACTGTTTTTACTATATGTGCAACTTGAAAAATTAGTTGAATGGCCTACTGTTAACAGCGAGTAAGATTTGACATTAAGAGATTTTTTTTTTCGGAAAAAGTCGCATTTAAAAAATCAAAGTCCTGTAATTGTTTTCTATCGTACACGTGTCTTACTCCCCCGGTTGAAAAGCGGGAGGGTATATAGTAATCGGTATGTCCATTCGTCTATTACACTTTGGGGTAAGCATCCTTTTTCCGCAACTCATCTCATACCACTGAATGATATTTGATGAAACTTTCACAGAATCTTTGTTACATATTGTCAATGTGCAACAGACGGACGGACATAACGATTACTATATACCATCCCACTTTTCAAGCGGGCTTACGATATAATAAAAGTGGTGCAAGGATGATCCAGATATCAACATTCCAATAGCTCTACCTTCTTTTTCAATGGTCATTTTTCCAATGTTTTGTGTTTTTAGTAAAACTACTCTAAAATTTGATAATGATCACAAAAAGATCCTAATTACACAAACACGTGCCCCCAAAGAACAGATTTATTGTTTTTAACATTTTATTTCATTGGTGATATTTGATTTTCTTTCAACAATTGTTGAGAAAACACATTTGTTGTAATAATATAAAAATATCATGATATTCTTAAAAGTAATTTTTAAATAATTACATTACTTAAAGTGAATACATTGAAGTTCTGTTAAGTGTAAACCTTAGTGTAAGCAATCTTTGTTCGTGGACACGAATCATTCACTGTTACTCGATACTGCGTGTGTCACAAAACAAAACTTGCCGAGAAAAATGTTGCGTCTGTCTTTCAAGAACAGCTCTGGGTTACTGTTGGGAGAGATACTTCGCTTTGCAGAGTAGATGCAGTCCATTTCTCGGGGAAATGTGTTCATTGGAATATGTTGCATGAAAGAATAAAATGAAATAATGTTGCAAGAATTATTGTTGTAAGGTGTATAAAGATTTTATGTCAAATTGCCATCACCCAGGCATCACGTACAGACCCTCATACAAAGGATATATCTGTTAATATTGAGGTAGGGTTATATGAACACCTAGTTGATTAGAACGAAAGCGATACTGGAGAGACAAGAAATACTTGCATGTGGTCTAAAGTCAGCGACCGGAACGGATATCGATACTTTTTTTTTTCTAAAAACTGAAACCAATATCAGTCCCGTAGGTCAACGAATAAATTTACCTTTTAGTGTTCCTATACATAATAATCTTTTGAAACTATCAATATGGCTACAAAAAGGAAGAGGAACCTAATTGTACGAGAAAACTTAACTATGACATCATACAAACCAAAAACTATTAAGATACCACAATATTAGATGATTTGCTCTTTTAACCTGAATGAAACCATCAAACTACATCCAAACTTACTACAGTATGCTGTTTTATCGTTACACAACAAGTTAGAAACAAGTCACTGATAGCAATCCACTTGTCGATGTGACGTCATTTCGTAAAATGTGACGCAGTTTGTATGCAGTGAGAGGATTAATGTCTTCTTTATCATTTGATTTATATTTACTTTTTCATTGATACTGCCTTTTATTTGTATGCAAGTACATCGGAGGATAATGTGGGTATATTAATAAATCAATCTTGTGCAAGGGCATACACTCTATTATGTAGGATTGCTAAGGCAAAGGGACGTAACTCGCGCTTCTCAATTTTTCTATGTCTCTGACGTCATGCACATCGAGGTAGTTGTCTTTTACGGCTTATTTCTGCATGAACACGACTGTTGCATTCCGAATGTTCATGGAATAATTTTTAGAAGTGACCCTGGCGCCTGCTTCTAGCTAAAAGTAGTGAAAAGCACGTGTTTTTGAAGGAAAATAGGAAAACAAAGCGAACGGTATAAGTGTATTTTGACTTTTAAAATGTTAAGGCACTTATCTACCAATGAAATTTCAAATATTCAATGCTTATTGTTACTATTTATAATAAAAGGCAGAGGGAAGACGCATGACTTCATCTATATTTTAACGAAAATTAAAGCGGAATGTCAATGGCCTCGTTTCCGTTCAGCAATGGCGGCCCCCATTGCATGCATCATTTCTACACTCATTTCAGCCTTTTATTTGCTTCCAAAGCGAGTATTGTGTGATTTTATTTAAGAATTTTACACACTTTTTATTATATAAAAAACTTCAGCATAATAGAGTACCTTTGATAAGATTTACATGGTTTCGTTAGAATTACAACAGAGGAAATTCGAAATCTGATTATATTTATACTGCATAAGGCGCAATTTGTTTTTATGAGCAAATAAAATGTTGCATGGTCAATGGCAGGGGTTTTGCATATTGTGAGGGTGTTGTAGAAATTTTGATTATACCAGATGTTGGAAGCATTTTACTCCAGTTGAATTTCTGTTATTAAAACGTTTGGACAAAAAGATAATTATTATAATTAATCAAGTTGCTAATTTATTGGATTAATTCCTTTTTAACTGTTTGACTTATCTTTTTCAATTAAGGAACTTTTTAAAATTAATTTAACTCATTTTTATTATTTTGAAAGGCTTTGAAAAATAATCTGCTGCTTGAATTTACATGTTATATGAGGGTTTTTCATGGACCCTATAGATGATCATATTAATGTTCTTTGTTAATTTTTAAATGTAACAAATTTTTATCCATCTTGCCTAAATTGATATGTTCATTCATTGACTTCCTAATATCTCATGAAACAGTTTTTAAAAATTATTTTCAGACAGGGGGAAGGCCGAACTCAATAGCGACCCAAATAGCCTGACAGCCAGATTAATTAGTCCGACCCATTAATTTATCTGTTAATTAAAGAAATAAAAGTGATTGTTTAGAAATTCACACAGCATATTGTTGTTTTATCATTTGGCTTGTGATCTGTATTTTTTTATTGGTGGTGTAAAGGTATGAAAATGGAGGTGACATTCTTCCTGTAAAAATTAAGTTGTCGTCATTTAAATTGAAAACTTCAAACTTTTTTTTAAAAAATCAAAAATGTTTATAACTTTTAATTACAATGCATAGTTAGTTTTCCAACAGATATAAAAACTAAAATGTGCAGTGATTTTGGTCTCATAATTTCATTTTAAATTCTCCTAGTTGGTATACCTACTCTATGGATTTGGGACCCTGGTTTGGGTCAGTTTACGCTTTTTAGAAAGCTTAAACTGACCCAAACCAGGTTATACTCGATAATTGCACGGATGATAATGGGGGGTTGATCCTTACATTGTTTGAGAAAATAAATTTAACACATTTATCAAGAATATCATTCTTTTGGGGTTATACCGCTAATTGGTATTTATGCGCTGACAGATCTACGTGCGGTTTGTTTTTCTCCGTGCAATATGTTAAAACATGTTTAAAAAGTCTGGATAATTATGTAAAAGTATTTCTTCCTCTTTTTCAATATTTTTAAAAATAATAAAATATTTCTATAAAGTTAATCTGTTGGGAAAGGGGGAGAGGGGTATTTACCATATATTAACGAAAATCGGAAAGGCCTTTTAAAGGTTTATCATAAATCAAAATGGAGGCATCAAACTTCGATGAATATTTGATTTTGTGGATCGACTCAACAACGACATCCACGAGAATTGATGTTCAACGAATAATGATGAAACCACAGTAGAAAACATTTATTTTATTTCTTTTTTATTGACTTATATATAAGCCAACAAAATAAGAGGGTTAAAACCCAATTGCTAACAAATATTTATTTATCCAGTTTTTTTTTTGTTTTTTTTTTTATTTTAAACTTAACTAAGTAATTATAATTTATGAAATACATTTCTTCAAAGTAATTGAAAGTAGTTTGCTTTCAATAACAAGCGACTGAATGTATTTAAATTCGAGTACATTCCATACAATGTCATGTATTTTTTAAATACATTTCAAATACTTTATTTTTCTAGTGAAATATTTTTTAAAATGTTTTATAATGATGGAAAAAAGTTCACTTTAATATAAGCTTGTGTTTATCAAATAATTAAATGCTTAGTAATGTGATGCAGCATAACACACTGCCCAGGGCAATCGGAAAGATTAAATTTAATAATGATGCTGCTTCAAATTATTTACGTATATGTTTTTTTCATTTTTTTTATATAAATCTAAAGTAATTGGTATGTATTTAATGACATTCTTCAAAATAATTTAAAGTAATTAGATATTTTCAAGTGTATTGATAATATTGTCAATTATTTACAATTACAATTACATCGATTTTAACAAATGTGCTTAATCACATTTTCAAGTAATTGACCCCAAGTATATTAAATGATTAATAGATTTGTGGGTGTTTTGCTTCCTTTAACACTTTTAAATTTGTCACAAACACTTCATAATAATTTTAATTTCCGCTTCATTGATTAAACTAAGACATGCTGTACAATGACAACGACAATGATTTTAATATCTTAAATAAACAAACATACATTGTAGAGAGGAGGTAGGAAAAGATACAAACACGTAGAAAAAGAATACAAAGTAACTTATTTATTTTCGCTGCTTTTGGCTATGTCTATTTTCGACCAGCTTTTGGTCCCAAGAAATAATTCTGAACATCAAATTGCAATGATGAACAACACGAGAGCGATTTCCTTTAATCGAGACTGTTCCATGACTTTATCCAAGAATTGCACAGTGATACTAGTGTCTGGCATATATAATGGCTACCAGAAGAAATAGAATCATAATGTTTGTGACCCAGTCCATTTTCGTTCATGCAATATGTAAGTATGTTGGACAATTCTATTTTATTCCCTTTTATCAAAACTGTTTGATGTTAGCCTCTTCACGAGTAACAGTTTCACATGTTTTAGCTACATACGGAGTCACAGTCAATGTTTAAAACACTTCTTCACAGTGCTTCGCCACCTCCTCTTTTCATATTACTCAATATCCCCCCTTATGTAGTTTATTAAGAACCTTTGAGAAGTCTCCATCAAAAGACACAGGGTGTGTGAGTTCTGCCAAACTAATGCAACAGAGACAACAGAACAGGCTTGGTTCCTGTGCCACTCAGATTCATGTCAAATTGCATTAAATCCTCAGCCTTTGATTCTTGCACAATGGGCAGTTGTTTTGTGGAGGCCCAGCTGGTGCAACTGGTAATTTTTCGACTTTGACTAGGTTTTATTTCTTCTTTGTCTTGGCAGAGGTCAAGTCAATGTCTTGAATTCTTTTGTATTCAAGGTTCAGAGAATTATGAAACATGCAGTGCACCTTTTACGGTCAGAGTTTTACAATGTCTCATTTTCACTGCAGAATCTACGGTAAATAGGAGAGCTGTGATATGTAAGCAAACGTCACCGATCCCTGTCATGCATGTGTAGTGTGCTATAGTGTCATTGATTTCCACCACTTCCACCATCAACCATGGTCTCAGATTTAAGTTAGACATGCGTTGTGAATGCTTTTGAATGCTTCACTTTTCCTAAAAGACCTAAAAGAGAATAATTTAGGTAAACCACAAAATATCAGAATATATTCATTTATTCACATAAAATTATAGAACGCACTGTTCTTTGACAAGATTTTACTCTTTCCTATATAGATATATTAAGCTGATACATGTAATATTACAGTAAAAAGTATGAATTTTTCACGTACACTAAACACTCCATTTGATTACGCTCTGTTGCAACCACTATTGAAATAACGACCACTATTGAAATAATTATATCACTAGTGGTTGAGAGTGCATTTCAATAGCAAACATAGTTAGTAGCCACTATTGAAATACGACCACTATCGAAATAATTATATCGATAGTGGTTGAGAGTGCATCTCAATAGCAAACATAGTTAGTAACCACTGTTGAAATACGACCACTATTTAAATAATTATATCAATAGTGGTTGAGAGTGTATTTCAATAATAAACATAATTAGTAACCACTATTGAAATATAACCACTATTGAAATAATTATATCAATAGTGGTTGAGAGTGTATTTCAATAACAAACATGGGTAATAACCACTATTGAAATACGACTACTATTGTAATAATTATTTCAATAGTGGGATAAATTCATTTCAATAATAAACATACGTTGCATCCACTATTGAAATAATTTTCACTTTTGAAATAAAGATTTCAATATGCATATTGATCAAATAATGGTTTTAGTTTTGAACTATTATCAGTAACTATCAAAATAATTAATTAAACCACTTTTGACTATTTCAATAAATATTTAAATCTTCATTTATTAATTTATACACTTTAATTATTAATCTATATACTTTTCACTCCAAATCCAATTTTTGTGAAATTTTGGATTAAAACTTAAAAATTACGCAGTGAAACTTTTCTTTCAATACTGGTCGTATTTCAATAGCGGTTGAAACCTATGGTTATCATATTGAAGTGCACTCTTCCCAACTATTAGATAATTATTTCAATAGTGGTCGTATTTCAACAGTGATTACTAACTATGTTTGCTTTTAAAATGCATACTCAACCACTATTGATATAATCATTTCAATAGTGGTCGTATTTCAATAGTAGTTTCGAACTATGTTTGCTTTTGAAATGCACTCTTAACCACTATTGAAAGAATTATTTCAATAGTGGCCATATTTCAATAGTGGTTGCATATTACGTTTGCTATTGAAATGTACTCTCAACCCATATAGAAATAATTATATAAATATTGGTCGTATTTCAATAGTGGTTGAAACCTACGGTCATTATTGAAATGCACTCTTAACCACTATTGATATAATTATTTCAATAGTGGTCGTTATTTCAATAGTGGTTGCAACAACGCTCATTATTGTAATCCTTTTACCTGAATAAATTAAGTCATTACCTAAGGAAACCCGTTTGCTATTGACTGTATTTATGTGTCCTATGTCCTGGACAAATCCATTGACACTGACACTGAGTGGTTGTAGGCCTGGAAAGACTTGTAGGCTCTTACCACCGCTGGTGCGTAGACACTTTGGGTGTAAAAGAGATATCAGGATAGTTAACTTCTGGTCAGTTGTCATGTCATTCACTCATCTCTATTTCTTATGAGTCTTTGTTGTCGATTGCCTTCAGTTTCTCCATATACAGTACCAGGATTTTGTAATGGTTTCTGAACTGTCCCAACAAGCATTTTCCAACTTACATTTGATGACGATTTCACGCTGAGTTGGGCCATTATGATTAGATTTATAACAACTTCAGTGTAATATCTACTGAAACTTTCATTGATGTACCGCAACATATCTCACTTAAGGTCAAATCCATATCCTTACAGGGAAACCATTTAGGACTTATCAATAGTCGGGCCCTTTTCACAATTTCAAACTCTTTGTGCAGTGGATGTAAGCAGCTGTGGACTAAAGAAAACTTCCTTTGAGGAAGGTGCCTTTGCAGAATTTGAAAATATGAAATATCTAAACTTGAACAATAATAAGTTTCAATTTGGTGGATATCCACACTATCAATCTCGACAAAAATTTGTTCTCCATTCCATTTACACTATCAATGTTAAGGAAGCTTTCAAATCTCTCACTTCGTTACAATAGGATATTGTCATTTCAATCATCTGATATTGCCATCGTGAATCAGCTAAAGAACATAAACATATTTATCGAAGGAAATCCATTTAAATGCGCATGCTCAGAATTATCCTCTTTAAAGTGGATGAAGAATAACCAAATGACCATTAAAGATCTGAAAATGACAAAGTGCATTGACAACAATCAAACTTTGTCAAACCTTTTTAAAGATGCTATATTCAGAGCTCTTAAAATAAATTGCCAATCCAAAGAATGGCTGATTTATTCATCTTTTGTCCTTTTTGTCTTCATTGTGATATTAATTTCAGCGGGAGCATTTAAAAGATATCGTGTACACGTATATTACGTCATCTTACGATTGCGTAACAGATGGAAAGGTGTCATGGAAAATAGACCTAACAAGGAATATGAGTTTGATGTGTTCTTGTCGTATTCTGAATGTAACCGGTAGTCCGGTAAAGACGAAATGAGTCCGTTTTGGAAAGTTGATAGGATTTATTCAATTAATGGTACATGAATAACCCTGTGAATAAAATAGTCAAATTAATAACAAAATAAAATGCAATACTTATACTGTAATCTTTAGCCAAGAATTACTTTACTTTACAATTTACTTACTGCTGTTTACAATTATCCATTATAAAATCAATAAACTTCTTAATTGTGAAAAATAGTTATTTCTGATAATCTTTGATAAAATAGATTTGAATAATATACAATTTCTCAACAAACAAAATGAAACGAAACAAAATCAAAATAAAACGAACATAAAAGAAAATAGTACGTCATACAGAACATTTACATGAAATACATATTGAAGACAAATACTCATTCTTACCTCACATGAGGTGTAAAGTTTTACCAAACTCTACTAATAATCAGCCATTATAGTATGGGCAGTATCCTGTATATAAAACATAGGGTCTGTATAGTTTTACGTTACATTTTAAATAATCTTTCATTACCATGAAAATTTACTTTCTCATATGAATCTCTTGAAATCTTTAATAAAGCCAAATGATAAAACAACAATATGCTGTGTGAATTTCTAAACAATCACTTTTATTTCTTTAATTAACAGATAAATTAATGGGTCGGACTAATTAATCTGGCTGTCAGGCTATTTGGGTCGCTATTGAGTTCGGCCTTCCCCCTGTCTGAAAATAATTTTTAAAAACTGTTTCATGAGATATTAGGAAGTCAATGAATGAACATATCAATTTAGGCAAGATGGATAAAAATTTGTTACATTTAAAAATTAACAAAGAACATTAATATGATCATCTATAGGGTCCATGAAAAACCCTCATATAACATGTAAATTCAAGCAGCAGATTATTTTTCAAAGCCTTTCAAAATAATAAAAATGAGTTAAATTAATTTTAAAAAGTTCCTTAATTGAAAAAGATAAGTCAAACAGTTAAAAAGGAATTAATCCAATAAATTAGCAACTTGATTAATTATAATAATTATCTTTTTGTCCAAACGTTTTAATAACAGAAATTCAACTGGAGTAAAATGCTTCCAACATCTGGTATAATCAAAATTTCTACAACACCCTCACAATATGCAAAACCCCTGCCATTGACCATGCAACATTTTATTTGCTCATAAAAACAAATTGCGCCTTATGCAGTATAAATATAATCAGATTTCGAATTTCCTCTGTTGTAATTCTAACGAAACCATGTAAATCTTATCAAAGGTACTCTATTATGCTGAAGTTTTTTATATAATAAAAAGTGTGTAAAATTCTTAAATAAAATCACACAATACTCGCTTTGGAAGCAAATAAAAGGCTGAAATGAGTGTAGAAATGATGCATGCAATGGGGGCCGCCATTGCTGAACGGAAACGAGGCCATTGACATTCCGCTTTAATTTTCGTTAAAATATAGATGAAGTCATGCGTCTTCCCTCTGCCTTTTATTATAAATAGTAACAATAAGCATTGAATATTTGAAATTTCATTGGTAGATAAGTGCCTTAACATTTTAAAAGTCAAAATACACTTATACCGTTCGCTTTGTTTTCCTATTTTTCCTTCAAAAACACGTGCTTTTCACTACTTTTAGCTAGAAGCAGGCGCCAGGGTCACTTCTAAAAATTATTCCATGAACATTCGGAATGCAACAGTCGTGTTCATGCAGAAATAAGCCGTAAAAGACAACTACCTCGATGTGCATGACGTCAGAGACATAGAAAAATTGAGAAGCGCGAGTTACGTCCCTTTGCCTTAGCAATCCTACATAATAGAGTGTATGCCCTTGCACAAGATTGATTTATTAATATACCCACATTATCCTCCGATGTACTTGCATACAAATAAAAGGCAGACCGAGCATTTGTACAACTGATATCAGTGACGCAAATTTGAAGAAAGCCTGAATGACGGGTTAAAATGGGTGCATTGTGAACATGTGCTTATTGCAAGTTGCTAAAAATGTTCATACGGCTTGGGGGTTAAGACTGACTAGAGTGGGGTGACGTTGAGTAATGAGATAGAGTCACAGAAATTGAAATCTCTTACTGAAAATGTATTCTATATATTCCCTCATTGTCACATTTGATATGTTTAAAAAGATAGGAAAATACAAGGAAAATAGGCTGAGAAGTATTAACCTTCATTCCTACCTAAAACATAAAAAAAACAAAGCAAAGAAGTGTTTTCAGCTTTAATTCTATACAGGTGAATTGTAAACAACTGCACCGAGGAATTGAATTTTACGGGCACGCCTTTATGTACTACCAGTTCACCTTTTTATGATCAAAAGTATAGATTTTTAACAAGACAAATTTGGATATAAATGAGAAGAAATATGATCCCAAATGGAACAGTTCGGATTGCTGTCAAAATCAGACATTTTTATTACTTCTATACACCACCAAATGTACATTAAATCTTTTGGCATTTTCGCAGGAGAAATGTTATCTTTCATTAACACAACAATAGATTGTTCTTTGTGGTTATGAAAAGCATGCGTAACTGTCATTTGAACAGCGTAAGACTCCCATCCACTCTCCAAGAATTTCTCTGTGATAACAAACATTACCTTTCGACTGTTATCAATGCACCTGAGCATTTCTTTAGCTTTAGAAAGACCGGGAAGAAAATCCTTCTCTGGTAAACTTACACGGATTCCTTGTCTCGTTAAGTTTTCGTACAAAATATTAATCACCCATTCGTAGTCGTGTTCAGAATGCGACAAGAACACATCAAACTCATATACACTATTTGGTCTCTTTCTCATGACACCTTTCCATCTGTTACGCAATTTTAAGATGACGTAATCTACGTGAACGCGATATATTTTCACTGCTCCCGCTGAAATCACTATCACAATGAGAGCAAAAAGGACGAAAGATGTATAAATCAGCCATTCCTTGGATTGGCAATTTAGTTCAAGAGTTCTGAATGTAGCATCCTGAAAAAGGCTTGACAAAGTTTTTTTGCTATCAATGCACTTTGTAATTTTAAGATCTTTAATGATCATTTGGTTATTTTTCATCCACTTTAACGAGAATAATTCTGAGCATGCACAACTAATTGGATTTCCTTCGATAAATATTCTTACGTTCTGTAGCTGATTTATGATGGCAATATCAGATGATTGAAATGACGAGATCCTATTATAACGAAGTGACAGATTTGAAAGGTTCCTTAATATTGATAGTGTAAATGGAATGGAGGAGAACAAATTTTTGTCGAGATTGATAGTGTGCAGCGATTTGCTTTGGTCACGGAATAGATAAGATGGTAAGAATTTTAAAGAATTCATACTTAAATCTAACGTTTTGAGTTTTGAAAGGTTGATGAATAAATACTGGCCTTCAGAATATTTTCCAAACTCAAGCTGAATGCCCGCAAGTATTACCTTTCAACCAATTCTCTTTTGCGGCCGGAAATGCGAGCATATTTGCAATTACACTAGCCCTCAAACTTCTAAGAAATGGAAATGACAAAATTACGTAAATAAATACTTTTAGAAAATACACCTACATTAAACTAAAAGAATAATTACCTTCAAATCCAGTAGATATAAATAAATAAATCAAAGTTGACCCTGCTCTGGCAACTACGTATAGAATAGGTGTAGCATGAACTTGTGCCACCGGGAAAGTGAAAAAAACCCGCCAAACCAGGTAACCCAATCGAACTACCTGCGGTGCAATCAACCATAAAATTTAAGGTCATACAGTCCGAGGTCGTCTGTAGCTATAAATAATTTAATCTCTAAATAAATGCAAATCTTATAAAACTTACCAGATAATATAAATAACAAGAACACAAATAATTCAATCGTAATATTTATTAATGTCAACCGTTTTAAACCTGAAAATAAATGTTACCTACAATATTTAAAAACACTTATTTACAATACACTACTGTCACTATAACATGAACACGACTGCGAATGGGTGGTTAATATATTGTATGAGGAATATTAACGACACAAGGCATCCGTGTAAGTTTACCTGAGAAAGACTTTCTTCCCGGCCTTTCTAAAGCCGAAAAGATACTAAGGTGCATTGACAACAGTCGAAAAGTAATTTTTGTTATCACAGAGAAATTCTTGGAGAGTGGATGGGAGTCCTACGCTGTTCAAATGACAGTTACGCATGCTTTTCATAACCACATAGAACAATCTATTGTTGTGTTGATAAAAGATGACATTTCTCCAGAGAAAATGCCAAAAGATTTAAGGTACATATGGTGGTGTATAGAAGTAATAAAAATGTCTGATTTTGACAACAATCCGAAATATTTCATTTGGGATCATATTTCTTCTCATTTGCGCCATAACTTGTCCTGTTGAAAATATATTTTAGAACATAAAAAAATGAGTTGGTAATCATATAATGAGCGCCTGTAAAATTCAATTTCTCAGTGTAGTTTTTTTTTTTTTTTTTTTTTTTTGCAATTCATTTGTTTGGAATTAAAGCTGTAAACACTTCTTGATGATTTTTTCTGTTTTTCTGTTTCTGTACCCTTGCAGAACAGAATCCACTCCATTACTGAACTCCATCCCACTCTAGTCAGCCTTCAACCCTAAACCATATGAACATTTTATCGCCGTGCAATATCCACATATTCTCAATGCACCTATTTTCTCCGGTCATTCAGAAAACTTTCTTCATATCAACTTCGGGTCACCGATATCGGTGATATCGGATAATCGGTATGTCCGTCCGTCTGTTACGCTTTGGGGTATCCATCTCTTATCCGCAACTCATCTCATACCACTGAAGAAATTTGATGAAACTATCATAGAATCTTTATTACATATTGCCATTGCGCATCTCCTATTTTATTTTTGATCCGACACATATTTTGGGTTTCCCATAGCAAAATATGGACACTCCCATTTTATCCATATGAGAGGTGGGTGGGGGTATCCTTTAGTGGGTTCATTTTCACAGTACCTCTATTTTTTCTTAAAATTTGATTTGTAGCCAAAACAGTTTGATTTGCAACTTCAAAACCTCTGTTCACAATGAACATTTTAGTGTCCTGGTTTGAAAAATAGAAGTGTGTCGAAAGGTGGATTCAAATGGACTTTGATAATAGTTGTTTATTTTTAAAAGTAATATCAATGACAATTAAAAGTCTAGAGGTACTGTGAGCAATGAGCTCACTAAATGATAACCCCGCCTCTCATATGAATATATTGGCAGCGTCCATGTTTTGCTGTTGGAAATCAAAAATATGTGTCCGATCAAAAAGTTAAATAGAAGGTGCACATTGACAATATGTACCAAACATTCTGTGAATGTTTCATCAAATTCATTCAGTGGTATGAGAGGAGTTGCGGATAAGACATGGGTACCTAAAGCGTAACAGACGGACGGACAGACAGCCAGACAGACGGGCGGACATAACGGTTACTATACACCTTCTCGCTTTTCAAGCGGGGGTATGATAAAATAAAAGTGAGTTAAACATGTTGCAAGGATGATCAAGAAATCAACATTCCAATAACTTTCCCTTCTTTCTCAATATTCATTTTGCCAATGTTTTGTGTTTTTAGTATAACCAGTTTTTAAAATTTGATAATGATCACAAATATATGCTAATTACAAAAACACGTGCCAAAAGTACAAATTCATTGTTTTTAACCTTCAATTTCAGTTGTGATATTTGATTTTCTTTCAACAATTGTTCAGAGAATGTATTTGTTTTTGTAATATAAAACTATCATAATATTCTAAAAGGTAGTTTAAAATAAGTACGTTTATTAGAGTGAACACTTAGAAGTTTTGTGAAGTGTAAACCTTAGTGTAAGCAATCTTTGTTCGTGGACACGAATCATTCACCTTTACTCGATACTGCGTGTGTCACTAAACAAAACTTGCCGAGAAAAATGTTGCGTATGTCTTTCAAGAACAGCTCTGGGTTACTGTTGGGAGAGATACTTCGCTTTGCAGAGTAGATGCAGTCCATTTCTCGGGGAAATGTGTTCATTGGAATATGTTGCATGAAAGAATAAAATGAAATAATGTTGCAAGAATTATTGTTGTAAGGTGTATAAAGATTTTATGTCAAATTGCCATCACCCAGGCATCACGTACGGGCCCTCATACAAAGGATATATCTGTTAATATTGAGGTAGGGTTATATGAACACCTAGTTGATTAGAACGAAAGCGATACTGGAGAGACAAGAAACTTCTTGCATGTGGTCTAAAGTCAGCGACCGGAACGGATATCGATACCTTTTTTTTCTTCTAAAAACTGAAACCAATATCAGTCCCATAGGTCAACGCATAAATTTACCTTTTAGTGTTCCTATACATAATAATCTTTTGAAACTATCAATATGGCTACAAAAAGGAAGAGGAGCCTAATTGTACGAGAAAACTTAACTATGACATCATACAAAACCAACAACTATTAAAATACCACAATATTAGATGATTTGCTCTTTTAACCTGAATGAAACCATCAAACTACATCCAAACTTACTACAGTATGCTGTTTTATCGTTACACAACAAGTTAGAAACAAGTCACTGATAGCAATCCACTTGTCGATGTGACGTCATTTCGTAAAACGTGACGCAGTTTGTATGCAGTGAGAGGATTAATGTCTTCTTTATCATTTGATTTATATTTACTTTTTCATTGATACTGCCTTTTATTTGTATGCAAGTACATCGGAGGATAATGTGGGTATATTAATAAATCAATCTAGTGCAAGGGCATACACTCTATTATGTAGGATTGCTAAGGCAAAGGGACGTAACTCGCGCTTCTCAATTTTTCTATGTCTCTGACGTCATGCACATCGAGGTAGTTGTCTTTTACGGCTTATTTCTGCATGAACACGACTGTTGCATTCCGAATGTTCATGGAATAATTTTTAGAAGTGACCCTGGCGCCTGCTTCTAGCTAAAAGTAGTGAAAAGCACGTGTTTTTGAAGGAAAATAGGAAAACAAAGCGAACGGTATAAGTGTATTTTGACTTTTAAAATGTTAAGGCACTTATCTACCAATGAAATTTCAAATATTCAATGCTTATTGTTACTATTTATAATAAAAGGCAGAGGGAAGACGCATGACTTCATCTATATTTTAACGAAAATTAAAGCGGAATGTCAATGGCCTCGTTTCCGTTCAGCAATGGCGGCCCCCATTGCATGCATCATTTCTACACTCATTTCAGCCTTTTATTTGCTTCCAAAGCGAGTATTGTGTGATTTTATTTAAGAATTTTACACACTTTTTATTATATAAAAAACTTCAGCATAATAGAGTACCTTTGATAAGATTTACATGGTTTCGTTAGAATTACAACAGAGGAAATTCGAAATCTGATTATATTTATACTGCATAAGGCGCAATTTGTTTTTATGAGCAAATAAAATGTTGCATGGTCAATGGCAGGGGTTTTGCATATTGTGAGGGTGTTGTAGAAATTTTGATTATACCAGATGTTGGAAGCATTTTACTCCAGTTGAATTTCTGTTATTAAAACGTTTGGACAAAAAGATAATTATTATAATTAATCAAGTTGCTAATTTATTGGATTAATTCCTTTTTAACTGTTTGACTTATCTTTTTCAATTAAGGAACTTTTTAAAATTAATTTAACTCATTTTTATTATTTTGAAAGGCTTTGAAAAATAATCTGCTGCTTGAATTTACATGTTATATGAGGGTTTTTCATGGACCCTATAGATGATCATATTAATGTTCTTTGTTAATTTTTAAATGTAACAAATTTTTATCCATCTTGCCTAAATTGATATGTTCATTCATTGACTTCCTAATATCTCATGAAACAGTTTTTAAAAATTATTTTCAGACAGGGGGAAGGCCGAACTCAATAGCGACCCAAATAGCCTGACAGCCAGATTAATTAGTCCGACCCATTAATTTATCTGTTAATTAAAGAAATAAAAGTGATTGTTTAGAAATTCACACAGCATATTGTTGTTTTATCATTTGGCTTGTGATCTGTATTTTTTTCTTGGTGGAGTAAAGGTATGAAAATGGAGGTGACATTCTTCCTGTAAAAATTAAGTTGTCGTCATTTAAATTGAAAACTTCAAACTTTTTTTTTAAAAATCAAAAATGTTTATAACTTTCAATTACAATGCATAGTTAGTTTTCCAACAGATATAAAAACTAAAATGTGCAGTGATTTTGGTCTCATAATTTCATTTTAAATTCTCCTAGTTGGTATACCTACTCTATGGATTTGGGACCCTGGTTTGGGTCAGTTTACGCTTTTTAGAAAGCTTAAACTGACCCAAACCAGGTTATACTCGATAATTGCACGGATGATAATAGGGGGTTGGTCCTTATATTGTTTGAGAAAATAAATTTAACACATTTATCAAGAATATCATTCTTTTGGGGTTATACCACTGATTGGTATTTATGCGCTGACAGATCTACGTGCGGTTTGTTTTTCTCCGTGCAATATGTTAAAACATGTTTAAAATGTCTGGATAATTATGTAAAAGTATTTCTTCCTCTTTTTCAATATTTTTAAAAATAGTAAAATATTTCTATAAAGTTAATCTGTTGGGAAAGGGGGAGAGGGGTATTTACCATATATTAACGAAAATCGGAAAGGCCTTTTAAAGGTTTATCATAAATCAAAATGGAGGCACCAAACTTCGATGAATTTCAACGAATAATGATGAAACCACAGTAGAAAACATTTATTTTACTTCTTTTTTATTGACTTATATATAAGCCAACAAAATAAGAGGGTTAAAACCCAATTGCTAACAAATATTTATTTATCCAGTTGTTTTTTTTTTTAAACTTAACTAAGTAATTATAATTTATGAAATACATTTCTTCAAAGTAATTGAAAGTAGTTTGCTTTCAATAACAAGCGACTGAATGTATTTAAATTCGAGTACATTCCATACAATATCATGTATTTTTCAAATACATTTCAAATACTTTATTTTTCTAGTAAAATATTTTTAAAAATGTTTTATAATGATGCAAAAAAGTGCACTTTGATATAAGCTTGTGATTATCAAATAATTAAATGCTTAGTAATGTGATGCAGCATAACACACTGCCCAGGGCAATCGGAAAGATTAAATTTAATAATGATGCTGCTTCAAATTATTTACGTATATGTTTTTTCATTTTTTATAAATAAATCTAAAGTAATTGGTATGTATTTAATGACATTCTTCAAAATAATTTAAAGTAATTAGATATTTTCAAGTGTATTGATAATATTGTCAATTACTTACAATTACATCGATTTTAACAAATGTGCTTAATCACATTTTCAAGTAATTGACCCCAAGTATATTAAATGATTAATAGATTTGTGGGTGTTTTGCTTCCTTTAACACTTTTAAATTTGTCACAAACACTTCATAATAATTTTAATTTCCGCTTCATTGATTAAACTAAGACATGCTGTACAATGACAACGACAATGATTTTAATATCTTAAATAAACAAACATACATTGTAGAGAGGAGGTAGGAAAAGATACAAACACGTAGAAAAAGAATACAAAGTAACTTATTTATTTTCGCTGCTTTTGGCTCTGTCTATTTTCGACCAGCTTTTGGTCCCAAGAAATAATTCTGAACATCAAATTGCATTGATGAACACCACGAGAGCGATTTCCTTTAATCGAGACTGTTCCGTGACTTTATCCAAGAATTGCACAGTGATACTAGTGTCTGGCATATATAATGGCTACCAGAAGAAATAGAATCATAATGTTTGTGACCCAGTCCATTTTCGTTCATGCAATATGTAAGTATGTTGGACAATTCTATTATTCCCTTTTATCAAAACTGTTTGATGTTAGCCTCTTCACGAGTAAAAGTTTCACATGTTTTAGCTACATACGGAGTCACAGTCAATGTTTAAAACACTTCTTCACAGTGCTTCGCCACCTCCTCTTTTCATATTACTCCATATCCCCCCTTATGTAGTTTATTAAGAACCTTTGAGAAGTCTCCATCAAAAGACACAGGGTGTGTGAGTCCTGCCAAACTAATCCAACAGAGACAACAGAACAGGCTTGGTTCCTGTGCCACTCAGATTCATGTCAAATTGCATTTAATCCTCAGCCTTTGATTCTTGCACAATGGGCAGTTGTTTTGTGGAGGCCCAGCTGGTGCAACTGGTAATTTTATGACTTTGACTAGGTCATTTTTTTCTTCTTTGTCTTGGCAGAGGTCAAGTCAATGTCTTGAATTCTTTTGTATATAAGGTTCAGAGAATTTGGAAACATCCAGTGCGCGTTTTACGGTTAGAGTTTTACTTTATCTAATTTTCACTGCAGGTTCTACAGCAAATAGGAGAGCTGCGACATGTAAGCAAACCTCACCGATCCCTGTCATGAATGTGTAGTGTGCTATAGTTCATTTCCACCATTTCCACCATCAACCATGGTCTCAGATTTAAGTCAGACATGCGTTGTGAATGCTTTTGAATGTTTCACTTTTCCTGAAAGACCTAAAAGAGAATTATTTAGATACACCACAAAATATCAGAAAGTATTCATTTATTCACATAAAATCATAGAACGCACTCTTCTTTGACAAGACTTTCTCTTTACGAAGGCCTATATAGATTTATTAAGCTGACACATGTAATATTACAGTAAAAAGTATGAAACTCCCATTATATAAAAGAAATACTGTGTTCACATTTTCACATAATTCTCCAATCAAAACAAAAACCAAATTAGGCCACAGTCGCACTTAGTTTGAAAGATTCGGTGTAAAATTCTCATTAAAATTTATTCAGTGGTATAGAAAAAGTTGTGGATAAAAGATGGGTAACCCAAGTGTTACGCTTTTCAGGACATGTAGTTGGAAATCCCCATCATGTAATACATTTACCAAATATAAAATCTCTACTGACAGATAATTCAATTCCATTTTCATTTTAGGTTTTGTCACAGGGCAGCAAAACAACTGCAGGATTACAGAATTTATCGATAAATGTGGAAATGTTGGAAGTTTATTAAATTGCAGCGGTCTAAAGATCAACACATTTCCAAAAAGCTTCCCAACAGCCATCGGAAACCTTGCCATAGATTTATCTTATAACAACTTCAGTGTAATATCTACTGAAACGTTCATTGACGTACCGCAACATATCTCATTTAAAGTCAAATCCATATCCTTACAGGGAAACCATTTAAAACTTATCAATAGCCGGGCCTTTTCACAATTTCAAAATCTTTGTGCTTTGGATATAAGCAACTGTGGACTGAAGAAAACTTCCTTTGAAGAAGGCGCCTTTGCTGAATCTGAAAATATAGATTATTTAAATTTGAACAATAATAATTTTCAATTTGGCGGATATCCCGAAAAGGAAATAACTCGCTTGATCGCCTTACAGAGCCTCTTAGTTGATGTATTTTCTGAATTTCAATTTAATAAGTCATTTACTAATTTAAAAAACTTGAGTGAAGTTGAATTTAACACAATAGGATCTTCTTTTCGTTTAACAAATGTCTCATTTCATGGACTCTCTGAATCGCCAATATACTACATAAACATGTCGTTTAGAAACTATGTATATTGCGACATAACTGAGGATTTATTTTGTTCATTTCCATTCTTAAAAGGAGTTAAAATGAATATTGCAGGGAAGTGTGATGTAGTTCCTGCTTTGCGAGCCTTAAAATGCCTTCAAAACAGATCATTAGAGTATCTTTATCTGCAGAACAACATAAAAACATTCCCAGGCAGCAATATTATACTTTCAGAGTGGAATAGTGAATATTTATTTAATATTTGTGCAAAATCAGTTAACATTAGTCATAACGGAATAAAGAAGGTCTCCATTGATCCTTACTATACTCGACTCGGCAAATGCATCGAAGGATTAGATGTATCGTATAACCATATAACTGCAATTGATGCTAAAATTGGTTTTCATTTATTAAGTAATTATCCAAAACTAGAAGATATAAGAGCCCAAACAATCAATTCAAATCAAGCGCCATTTTCATTTTCTGAATTTTCATCTTTAGGCACTTCAAAGTTTACTTTAAGAATTTCAAATCTTTTGCGAGTCTTGGATTATTCAAATAATTACATTCACAGCGTGACTGTTATGAAAACAGAGGTAACATTTATTGGAAGCAATCTGGAGCAACTCTATCTCAGAAATACAAACTTTCCTTGCAATGCTTTGACCCCCCTACATACCCCAAAATTAGAAATTATAGATATTACAGGTAATCGGTGCAACAAAATGCATAAGAAACTGTTCAGATTCTCAATTAACTTGAAATCTATAACAGCGTCAAATATTCAGCTTGAGTTTGGAAAATATTCTGAAGGCCAGTATTTATTCATCAACCTTTCAAAACTCAAAACGTTAGATTTAAGTATGAATTCTTTAAAATTCTTACCATCTTATCTATTCCGTGACCAAAGCAAATCGTTGCACACTATCAGTCTCGACAAAAATTTATTCTCCTCTATTCCATTTACACTATCAATGTTAAGGAACCTTTCAAATCTGTCACTTCGTTACAATAAGATCTCGTCATTTCAATCATCTGATATTGCCATCATAAATCAGCTACAGTACTTACAAATATTTATCGAAGGAAATCCAATTAGTTGTGCATGCTCAGAATTATTCTCGTTGAAGTGGATGAAAAATAACCAAATGATCATTAAAGATCTGAAAATTACAAAGTGCATTGATAACAAACAAACTTTGTCAAGCCTTTTTCAGGATGCTACATTCAGAACTCTTGAACTAAATTGCCAATCCAAGGAATGGCTGATTTATACATCTTTCGTCCTTTTTGTCCTCATTGTGATAGTGATTTCAGCGGGAGCAGTGAAAAGATATCGCGTTCACGTAGATTACGTCATCTTAAAATTGCGTAACAGATGGAAAGGTGTCATGAGAAAGAGACCAAATAGTGTATATGAGTTTGATGTGTTCTTGTCGCATTCGGAACACGACTATGAATGGGTGATTAATATATTGTACGAAAAATTAACGAGACAAGGAATCCGTGTAAGTTTACCTGAGAAGGATTTTCTTCCCGGTCTTTCTAAAGCTAAAGAAATGCTAAGGTGCATTGACAACAGTCGAAAGGTAATGTTTGTTATCACAGAGAAATTCTTGGAGAGTGGATGGGAGTCTTACGCTGTTCAAATGACAGTTACGCATGCTTTTCATAACCACAAAGAACAATCTATTGTCGTGTTAATGAAAGATGACATTTCTCCTGCGAAAATGCCAAAAGATTTAAGGTACATTTGGTGGTGTATAGAAGTAATAAAAATGTCTGATTTTGACAGATATCCGAACTGTTCCATTTGGGATCATATTTCTTCTCATTTATGTCCAAATTTGTCTTGTTAAAAATCTATACTTTTCATCATAAAAAGGTGAACTGGTAGTACATAAAGGCGTGCCTGTAAAATTTAATTCCTCGGTGCAGTTGTTTGCAATTCACCTGTATGGAATTAAAGCTGAAAAAACTTCTTGCTATGTTTTTTTTATGTTTAGGTAGGAATGAAGGTTAATACTTCTCAGCCTATTTTGCTTGTATTTTCCTATCGTTTTAAACAAATCAAATGTGACAATGAGGGAATATATATATAGAATACATGTTTATGTAAGAGATTTAAATTTCTGTACCGTTACAGAACAGACTCAACGTCACCCCACTCTAGTCAGTCTTTACCCCCAAGCCGTATGAACATTTTTAGCAACTTGCAATAAGCACATGTTCACAATGCACTCATTTTAACCCGTCATTCAGACTTTCTTCGAATTTGCGTCACTGATATCAGTTGTACAAATGCTCGGTTATAGCGTAGTTAATCCTGAGTTTAATTTGCTATATAATAGCCGTAATTCGTTCCCATAATCCAAAATACGAAAAAGAATTGGTTTACAATATATCAGTATATGTATAATAAAAAAATCCTTAAAATATACATGGTCTAGACTTTTTCTATTCAAGCATGACTGAATAAAGTATTGAGGGAATTAAAAAAATATATATTTTACCTTGGAGTTAAAAAGTTTTCAGATAAATAAAGATTCGACTATAAGTTCTTACAAAAATGACTGTATAGTATATTGAAATATAGGTCTTTGAAAACTTTCTTTAAAAGATGTAAATGTTGTTTTTTTTTAGTTTCTTGGTGACAATTGATTATTTATACAATTATACTAAAACCAATTTGTTATTTTAGCTTTCAAATTCAAAACACTGTTACCTACGTTTTCAATCTCCAAATACTTATAATGAAAAAAAGAATAGGCTGATATATCAGTTTAAACCATGCATGTAATTCGCTCTGTTGGTATTTCAAAATAAAATCAACCGATTCTGGGCCGGGTAATTTTGTGATCTAAATGCTTTCTCTTTACCTTATTACTTGTTAACTTATCTATCCGACATCTCACTCTCAAACAAGCAACAATATGTACCATCACACACGTGGTACTGCGGAAACAGGCTATTATTCAGATTGCAGCAAAATGTTACAATTGAAGACATTGTCTACAAACTAAGTAGTCGGTACTTTGGTAGCACTTTGACAACGATTATATTTAGTGATACTGTGTCGGCCATACAGGGAGCCTGGTGAACTTATAAGGAATGATCTACAGTCCGACATAGATGGACTTTTTATTTCAGAAAACAGTGTATCTTTATAAGGTAAACTATCTATAAGATACGTTTTTACGAGGAAGATGCAAAAAATAGAGCAAAATCATATTTTTAAAAGATCTCGAGGAAATTCCTAATTAACTACATGTAATTCTTTTTCGATTATCAATTTTGGAAGCAATTTATATTTGAAAAGGAAATTGTCAATGATTATCAATTTAGGAATATTTTTTTTGAAAGGAAATTGTCTATGGCCTGATTCTTGTTAACAAGAATATTCATATTGAAAATGTAAAAATTATTTTTAAAATCAATAAATATGATTTTATCAAGAAAGGAGGAAATTAAATTTAATTAAAGAGATAGAATTAGAATTATTCAATTACATCTAATTATCATGTTACTTGTCATATGTGTCCATGCATTTCTCAAACTCAGTTGAAAAATCTTAATTTCCTGGCCTGAAGCTTAAACACATACCGTAATGACAAAGCCTGTAAACAATGAGACTTGAAGGGATGTTTTTGTAATAACAAAGGATTTGACTATAAGAGGGAATGATTTTCCATAAAATAATCAATGTTCTGTAGATTACTTTCAAGAACATCTCTGAGATATAGTACTTTTTTTTCAGTGGGAGAGTTACTGAGCTACCCATAGTAGATGCAGTTTATTCCTTGGAGAAAATGTATGCATTGACGATATGTTAAACATGCAGAAGGAAGGTTTACACATTAGAAAGAATGCTGTACGGTCTGTTAAGATTTTATGGCAAATCGTCATCACCCATGCATCACGTACGGACCCTCATACAAAGGACATGTCTATAAATATTGAGGTAGGGTTATATGAACGCACAGTTGATTAGAACACAAGCGATACTGGAGAGACAAGAAACTACTTTCATGTGGTCTAAAGTCAGCGACTGGAACGGATATCGATAACCTTTTTTCTAGAACCTAAAACCAATATCGGTCCCATACGTCAACGCATTAATTTACCTACAAGTGTTTCTTTACATGATAATTTTTTGTCTATCAATACTTGTTATGGTTAAAAAATGGGAGATGAGCCTAATTTGTACGAGAAAACTTAACTATGACATCATACAAAACCAACAGTTATTAAAAATACCACCAAATTAGATGAATTGCTCTTTTAACCTGAATGAAACCATCAAACTACATCAAAACTTACTACAGTATGCTGTTTCATCGTTACACAACATGTTATAAACAAGTCACGAATAGCAATTCACTTGTCGATGTGACGTCATTTCGTAAAACGTGATGCAGTTTGTATGCAGTGAGAGGAACTTAACAAAAATGCATTCTATAATTATAAAATATTATTTACAGATATTCAATAGGCCATTAACTTGCATTCAATGTCTTCTTTACCATTTTATTAATATTTTTTCTGTATTATAGTATATGTCTTATTTAATAGATACTGCCGTTTATTTGCATGCTAGTACATCGAAGGATAATATGAGGATATTAATAAATCGATGTAGTGCATGGGCATACACTCTATGGATTTGGGACCCTGATTTGGGTCAGTTAAAGCTTTTTAGAAAGCTTAAACTGACCCAAACCAAGTTATACTCGATAATTTCGCCTAGAATTAGAGTCATTCCCCAATGTTTTCATTGCGCAGATGATAATGGGGGTTTGATCCTTCAATTGTTTGAGAAAATAAATTTAACACATTTATCAAGAATATCATTATTTTGGGGTAATACCGCTGATTGGTATTTATGTTAACTGCGCTGACAGATCTATGTGCGGTTTGTTTTTCTCCGTGCAGAATGTTAAAACATGTTAAAAATGTCTGGATAATTATGTAAAAGTATTTCTTCCTCTTTTTAATATTCTTAAAATTATAAAATATGTCTATAAAGTTAATCTGTTGGGAAAGGGGAGAGGGATATTTAACATATACTCTTCAAAAAAAGAAACGCATAGTAAAATTTTAGTGACACATTGAACATAAAGATTATTTAGTAAAATGATGCATTGATAAAACAGAAATGTAGTAAGCAAAATGAATACTATCTAAATATCGTAATTACTCAACAATTTTAAAATTATGGTCAGTTTAAGATCATTAAAGATAAATATCTGGTATGTCCCACGCAGACACAAATGGTAGCCACAAACGGCATCTAATGGAAGCAAATGTGTGTAATAAAAACAGTATAGGAATACTCTCCCACTCCAAATGTAAAACTTTGGTCAGCTGTTGCAGAGTCTGGGGATGCGATTGTCTTTGGCAAGTCATGTCAATGCATTTTGCCCAATGCTGCTTAATTTGGATTAAATCGAGAGATTTAGATGACTTTGGCTGAAACAGGTTGTTGTTTCCTTGCAAGAATAGGTGTGTCAAACGAGCCATATGTGGCTGTGTATTGTGAGAATGCAATACGGCTCTAGGATGCCGTAAGATTAATTGGGTATGTGTAGGTAGAACATGGTTAGAGTACCTTTTTCCATCAAAGTCCATTGAATTCGAACCAAATCAATCTTACTTTCTTATAATACCGTTTTCAATATCATTACAATACCACCACCAATTTTTTAACGTCCTGGAGGCAGTTATCTGTTTAACATTCATTACAAAGCATTAGCACTCTTAAACTTATAAGAGACTTTAGATAAACATTCTGGACTAGTAGGTTAACCAAAATGTTCAGCAGTGATGCTGTGGTCATACTCTATTGATCTAAAAATCTTTGAAGTCGATATTTGGGGTGTTGTGGGGTCGGAGCAATGGCATGAATAATCCTCTTGCAATAATTCGTGAACATTCATTACAAAGCATTAGCACTCTTAAACTTATAAGAGACTTTAGATAAACATTCTGGACTAGTAGGTTAACCAAAATGTTCAGCAGTGATGCTGTGGTCATACTCTATTGATCTAAAATCTTTGAAGTCGATATTTGGGGTGTTGTGGGGTCGTAACAATGGCATGAATAATCCTCTTGCAATAATTCGTAGTCAACTGAAAACGGTCTTGTTAGATGATCTGTGCAGTTGAGGGATAGCTAATGATTTAGATGACGTCCTTGCATTACATTCATGCAATTTACGTAATCCTCTTGGAAGTGCTGCTGTGCTGCTGATGTCACACGTAGTCTACCATCTTTTTTGCGAACATTGGGTGTTCGATGTTAATGGTTTAAGTTTTATAGGTTAGATACGGTCTGTGTGTAACATAAAAACCTCTTGCAATTGTAGATTGCGGTACCCCTGCTTCCAGTCGCCCATTTTCCTTTTAGTAATACGCAACATTCAGATGCAGCATTTTTAGGAGGCGTCATTTTTCAGATAAAACCAGATTCAAAATATCGAGAACCCCCGCTTTTGATAGCCCCTTTGTACCTGAAGGAATTGCATCGGAATTCAACAAATGAAATTTGAGATCAAAATTTTGGGGGAAATTTTGCAAAATCAGGTCTTTTGTCTGTGAGACTTGTAAAATAGCCGTAAAGTTAACAATTGCTTTAAAAAACCATGCATTTCATCCCAATACATCGTATCCATACAAAAATAAAAGGTGTGACAAAACTATCATATATTTTTCAGGGCCTTGTTCCTACTATGCGTTTCTTTTTTTTTGAAGAGTATATATTAACGAAAATCGGAAAGGCTTTTTAAAGGTTTATCATAAATAAAAATGGAGGTACCAAACTTCGATGAGCATTTGATTTCGTGGATCGACTCAACAACGATATCCACGAGAATTGATCATGTTGATGTTTCACGAATAATGATGAAACCACAATAGAAAACATTTATTTTATTTCATTTTTATTGATTTATTTATAAGCCAACAAATTAAGAGAGTTAAAACCCAATTGCTAACAAATATCCGTTTATCGAGTTTTTTTGAAAAAAAAATTTCCCTTTTAATGTCTAAATGCAGCGTGAGTACATTAAATATATAAAGTGCACAGGTGGAATTTTACTTCATTATACAGAGCAAGTCCACACTGATCTGAAAACTAGGAAAATGGCTATCAATCCAAACATAATCATAAGACTTGTGACTCTGTCGATTTTTGTTCAAGCAATCTGTAAGTATGTTTGACAAAACTTAATTTTTTATTTTATCCAGGCGGTGAAATACGTATATACAAATCCTAAATGCTTCAACAGATTATGACATAAAATATTTAATATTCCATGTAAAAATTATTTTTCTATTATATGGTATTACAAGCTGCGGAGCTGTGGCGTTATGGTTTTATATATTAGTTTTGACCATAACGCTACAGATCCCGTAATACAAAAAAGGTGCAATTTACAGCGCAATATTTTGTTAGCACTTTTGGGGAGAATTTCTCCACTTTCCAGCATTGGTCAATTAACTACCTTTCACTCCCTAATTAACGTATCAACAGCTGTCAATCACAACAAATTTTCAACAAATGAAATAATTTCGTTTATTCTGCGCGTTCAGTAAACACTTGCTCCGCCATCATCGTCGGAACCCACGGGTTTTCTCTCCGTTACACTACATTTAAATTCAGTGTAACGGAGAGAAAACCCGTGGGTTCCGACGATGGCTCCGCCATATGCTCCGACAAACACTCGCAGTGGACTGAGTGGTCGACAATAAACAAATTGAAGAAATAAGTCTTTTATGGTTAAAAGCATGCAGTTAGAGAACGTGTAACACCGACGACAGGTATCCCGAAAGGGAATTATAGATGTTTCGGGACCTCGATGCTTCGGGACGCCGACGTTTCGGGACATGACAACATGGACGGGACTTTGGTTAACACGTTTCGGGACTTCTAAATATTTTGATCAGGAAATGAAATAAAACTCGTTTACTTGTTTGTTATGTTTATACATGTATACTTTCTTAGTCTGATACACAAAAAATCGGTATTGGGTGTAACTTAATGATAAATCTAGATCAATGCACAGCATAGCGATTGACAGACTGTCTTTGAGTTAAAAATAATATGAATATATATCTAAACTATTATGGATGGTTATAGAATAGAATATCATCAGTTCATAACAGTGCATGTTTACCTTCAAAATTATTGTCAAAATACGTACACATATATTTGAAAGAGCACTATCCGCTTTTTGAGTATCTAATTTCACATTTGTCGTATTAATATTGTCGACTCGTTTCTGAAAGTTACCAAATTTTATTGCATATGCAGGATTATGTTTATAAACTTTCATTTTCTCTCCTTTTTTTGGAAATAAAATTAGATTTAATCTACCCATTAAAAACAATTCTATTTCATCACTAAAAATCAATTTTTAATTACCCCC
>PRKT01000200.1:103456-162645 GCA_003671525.1 Saccostrea glomerata
AACTTATCAGCCAGACACCAGGCCTTCAGAATCAAATGATCGTCCCCTTATAGATAGAAACTAATTTAAGCATGTCGTTACAATGTCGTATGGGTTTTGAATTCGCAATGTGCTTCTGTACCTTATTTTTTGGATGTTTACAGTATGAGGGAGCTCGGACTTTCTCATGCTTTGATAAACTTTTCCAGAAAGGGATAATACGGAATCATTTTTGAATATTTTAAGTGAATGAATAAATAAACCCTACGTAAAAGCATTTGCCCTTTGTTTTTGTCTCAAAGTGGGTTCGTTTGGCAAATATTTTACAGCAAAATCATCAGGAACTTCAAACAAGTCAACACCGGCGTCCGACTAACTCGCCGTGTTGATGATGTCGGAGCATCATTTGAGTTATTTCCCATAGCGCGATGGGCGGGGTTTGGCGATACCTTAATTCTAGTTGTCTCAACAGGCAATAAACTCGCTTGACGTGAAGCGAGTTTATCACTTGTAGAGACGACTATAAAGGGTTGGGAGATGGATAAAATCTACAGATTAGCTAAATAATGTGCCTAGAATTAGAGAGTGAAAGGTAGTTAATTGACCGATGCTGGAAAGTAGAGAAATTCTACTCAAAAGTGTTAAAAAAATATTGCATCGTAAATTGCACTTTTTTGTATTACGGAATCGGTAGCGCTATGGTCAATGACTAATATATAAAACCATAACCCTACAGAGCTGCAGCTAATGCTATTACATTTTTGAATATGCATATTTTAAGATATAATTAAAGTTCTTTGAGCAGCGAGTTCTTAAAATTATCCCCCTCACCACTCCCATTTGAGTATAATAACAAAGTGCCTCTTTTCCTTTGGAAAACCAATAATATCTGTCAGATAAGAGATAAACTAGATAAACTAGTCAGATAAACTACAAAATGGCACTATATGTAAGAAAAACTCGACCCAAGTTTACAATACTTTAAATAGTTCCGAGAAACATTGTGCATTTATTTACAAATGTAACTTTAATTTGTATTCATTTTTTGAACTCTTTGATTTTTCAACGACACTCTCAAGAGTTTTTGCACTCATATGGAAACGCCACCACTTGCAGATGGAGAGCTACAAAGTTTGTCTTATACTTGGCACTAAGGGCCATTGAGCAATAAGGGATCTTTTTCATGCTAGCACCTACTGCGACACGGGACCTCAGTTTACACGGTCTCATCCGGAGGACCGGTCTCCACGTCCCGCAGTGGGATTCGAAGCTGAATTATTTGAATACAAATGTATGTAAACTAAAAATAATAAATAAATACAAAAGAGATAAACACTTATTATAGGGCCTAAAATTGTAGGTAAGCTTATTAATTTGAGTACAGGTAGACATGTCAGCAGGTCGACAAGTAAGCGACGTAAGCCAGTAAACACTTGTACAAGTCAACAGGTTTGCATGTCGAAATGTAAGCAAGTAGACTTCTAACCGAATTAACACGTGTTTATTTAGATGAAGAAATCTAACACGTGGGGCCATAAAGTTTAAAGGAGTGTCGTGGTATACAATTTATACATATCGGCCTGGTTATCCGTCGACCTACTGACCTGTTGACCAACTGACCTGGCGACCTGGCGACCCGCTGACCTTTTTTTCCCTTTTTTATTGTTTGAATTTGTATACGATGTCTATGTTACAATTAAATAAATAATTTATGCAACTGCAATAAATATTCTTAACTTTGATAGGATAGATTTGAAGACTGTTTACTCATTCTTCTAAAATTAAAAATCCACAGGCACTATTATACTGTTTACTACACCCTGTGAAGTTTAAATAAATTTTAAAATAAGAGAGCTCCGATTATATAGAAAGAATAATAGTGTTCATGTTTTGTCATTGCATGGAAACTCCACATATAGGTTCAATAAAAACGAAAAAAGGTTTTAAAAGTTGTTGTTAGGATGTCGTTACTGAAATCAAAACAAACCCCTTTAAAAATACCAGTGGTCAATCCATTATGACATTTATTAAATTTTCATATTAGGTTTTGTCACAGGACTACAAAACAACTGCAGGTTAACAACATTCACCGATAAATGTGGAAATGTCGGGAAACTATTAAATTGCAGCCATCTAAAGATCAGCAAATTTCCAAAAAGCTTCCCAATAGTCAGTGGAAACTTAGCCATAGATCTATCTAATAACAACTTCAATGTAATATCTACTGAAACATTCACTGGTGTCCCCAAACATATTTTGCAAAAAGTCAAATCCATATACTTACAGGGAAACCAACTAAGATTTATCAAAAGCCGGGCCTTCTCACAATTTCGGAATCTTTGTGCTTTGGATATAAGCAGCTGTGGACTACAGAAAACATCCTTCGAGGAAGGCGCCTTTGCTGAATCTCAAAATATAAAGTATCTAAACTTGAATGATAATAAGTTTCAAATTGGTGGATATCCCGATATAGAAATATCTCGTTTGATTGCTTTACAGAGTCTCTTAGTTGATGTCTTTTATGGATTTCAATTCAATAAGCCGTTTACAAATCTAAAAAACTTGAGTAAAGTTGAATTTCAGACAATAGGATCTTCTTTTCATTTAACAAATGTCACATTTTATGGCCTCTCTGAATCACCCATATACTATCTAAACATGTTTTTTGGTCGCTATGTATTTTGTGACATAAGTGAGGATTTATTTTGTTCATTTCCATTGTTAAAAGGGGTTATAATAAACTTTTCAGGAAGGTGTGGTGTATTTCCTGCTTTGCGAGCTCTAAAATGCCTTCAAAACAGATCTTTAGAGTATCTCATCATGCCTTCTAACATAAAATTTTTATCAGGCACCAATGTCATACTTACTAAGCGGAATAGTGAGTATTTATTAAACATTTGTGCTAGAAAAGTTGATATAAGTGATAACTCAATAGTGGGAATTTCAGTCGATCCATACAACACTCCACTCGGCAAATGTATCGAAGAATTAGATTTATCATATAACCATATATCCGTAATTGATGTAGAGATTGCTTTACATTTATTATGTACGTATCCAAAATTAGAAGTTATAAGAGCCGGGGGAAATAGCCCGTGTCTAGCACCATCAACACTTTCTGAATCTTTATATTTAGATACTTCAACGATTACCATAAGAATTTCAAGCCATTTGCGTATTTTGGATTATTCATATAATTACAATCACCATTTTCACAACAAGTCCTTTGAAAACAGAGAGATAACATTTATTGGAAGAAATCTGAAACAAGTCTACTTCAGAAATACAAATTTTCCTTGCAACTATTTGTCTCCCTTACATACCCCAAAATTAGAAGTTCTAGATATTTCAGATAATCAATGCAACAAAATGCATCCCAAACTGTTCAAATTCTCGATTAATTTAAAATCTGTAGCTGTGTCAAATGTTCAGCTTAAGTTGGGAGAATATTCTGAAAGCCAGTATTTATTCAACAACCTTTCAAAACTCGAAACGATGGATTTGAGTATTAATTCCTTAACATTCCTACCATCTTATCTATTTCGTGACCAAAGCAAATCCCTGCACACTATTAAACTTGACGGCAATTTGTTTTCCTCCATTCCATTTTCAATATCAATGTTGAAGAACCTTTCAATTCTGTCACTTCGATACAATAGGATATCGTCATTCCAATCATCTGACATTGCCATCATAAATCAGTTAAAGAACGTAAAAATATTTATCGAAGGAAATCCAATTAGCTGCGCATGCTCAGAATTATCCTCCATGAAGTGGATGAAGAATAACCAATTGACCATCAAAGATCTGAAAAGTTCTAAATGCATTGAAAACAATCAAGATTTGGCAAACTGTTTGCATGATGTTGCATTCAGAAAACTTGAACTCAACTGCCAAACCAAAGAATGGCTGATTTATACATCTTTTGTATTTTTTGTCCTCATGGTGATATTGATTTCAGCGGGAGCAGTAAAAAGATATCGTGTTCACGTAGATTACATCATCTTACGATTGCGTAACAGATGGAAAGGTGTCATGAGAAATAGGACTAATAGTGTTTATGAGTTCGATGTGTTCTTGTCGCATTCTGAACACGACTATGAATGGGTGACTAATATCTTGTACGAGGAATTAACGAGACAAGGAATCCGTGTAAGTTTACCAGAGAAAGATTTTCTTCCCGGTCTTTCTAAAGCAAAAGAAATGCTCAGGTGCATTGACAGCAGTCGAAAGGTATTGTTTGTTATGACTGATGAATTCTTGGAGAGTGGATGGGAGTCTTACGCTGTTCAAATGACAGTTACTCATGCTTTTCATAACCACAAAGAACAATCTATTGGAGGACCATTGAGCAGTGAGGGATCTTTATCGTGCCAACGCTTGCCGCTGACACGGGGCCTCGGTTTTTTAGGTCTCATGCCGAACGCATGGCGAAGGAACAGGTGCTAACCATTTTATCGACTAGGTCAGTCGCGGTCGAGATACAAATTCACGACCTCCCGATCACGGAGCGAGCGCTCTACCGACTGAGCTACCGTGAACGGTAAGCAAAATATTGAAGACAGTGTCTACATACTAAGTAGTCGGTACGTTGGTGGCACTTTGACAACGATTATATGTAGTGATACTGTGTCGGCTATACAGGGAGCTGGGTGAACTTATAAGGAATGATCTACAGTCCGACATAGATGGACTTTTTATTTCAGAAAACAATTTATCTTTCTAATAGGCAAAACTATCTATAAGATACGTTTTTACGAGGAAGATGCAAAAAATAGAGCAAAATTACATATTTTTTAAAAAATCTCGAGGAAATTCCTAATAAACTAGTTCTTTTTCAATTATCAATTTGGAAAGAAATTTTTATTTGAAAAGGAAATTGTCAATGATTATCAAATTGGGAAGATTTTTTTGTTTTTGAAAAGGAAATTGTCAATGGCTTGATTCTTGTAAACAAGAATATATTTATTCATATTGAAACTTTAAAAATTTATTTAAAATCAATATGATTTCAACAAGAAAAGAGGAAATGTAATTTAGTTAACCAAAAAAAGAATTATTCAATGATATCTAATTATTAAGTTTCCTGTCATATGTGTCCATGCATTTCTCAATATCAGTTGAAAAATCTTCCTCTCCTGGTCTGAAGCCTAAACATATAATGGCAAAGCCTGTCAACAATGACAGTTGAAAGGATGTATTCGTAATAACAAAGGATTTGACTACAAGAGAGAATGATTTTACTGGAAAATATCAATGTTCTGTAGATTGCTTTAAAGAACATCTCTGGGTTATTGTACTGTTTTTTTCAGTGGGAGAGATACTGCTTTACCCTGAGTAGATGTAGTTTATTCCTCGGAGAAAATGTATGCATTGGCGATATCTTAAAAATGCAGAAAGGAAGGTTTACAGATTAGAAAGGAATGTTGTATGGTCCGTTAAGGTTTTATGCCCTGTTGCCATCACCCAGGCATCAAGTACGGGCCCTCATACAAAGGATATATATTTAAATACTTATATGAACACACACATGATTAGAACTAAAGCAATACATAAAAGACAAGAAACATACATGTACATGCGTGTGGCCTAGAGTCAGCGACCGGATATAACCTTTTTCTAAAAACTGAAACCAATATCGCCCTATAGGTCAACGTATAAATTTACCTAGAGGTGTTCCTTTACATGATAATTTTTTGAAACTATTGATACTTAATTATCAAGTTTCTGAAAGATTTCATATCATTTGCAGAAATATGAAAGTGTGTGATCTGGTGCATGTATTTAACAATTAACTGGATTCCTGTGAGCTGTAATTATGTATTCCATTGTTTTAGTCTGAAGGTATTTCAAGGATAGTTAGACAACGGTCATATCACGCAATCCACGGAACGCAATTTGGACATTTTTTAGAAATGAAAATGAGCAAAGATTTCTTTACTTACATCAGAAGAGGGTAAACTCGTTCGCGACGATTAAATTTCGCGATCAAGTCTTTTTCTGGATATATTTCAATAGATACAGAGACTTCAAGGACCAGTTCGCGGCGAGAAATATTCGCGATGACGAGGCTCTCGCGAATCTCGCGAAAATTTCTCGCACGCGAATAAAAGTTGGTTTAAAGTATTTATTTTCAAGATCTCCAAGTTTAATATACATGTAACTCTTTGGTACTTACGTGTGAGTTCAAATGTTTTAAGCATTATCTGCAAATTAATTCTTTAAGCCATGCCGAACTTTGTCTTTCATAAAAGCTCGATCAGCATTGAATGTCTCTTAACAGATCAATTATCATGCTAAAAACTCAATCATCACTGAACTTATAATCTCATTGCAGTTATCAGTGTGGAATAATATATTGTTTAACCTGCCATCAAATTATGGATAAATATGATTAAATATGCTCAAAACTTATTTATTTGCTTTGGTTGATAAAAAAATCTTTATAAGTTCAGGGTCGGGTTTCATTTCTACATGTAAATGCTAACAGAAAATAAAATTCAATGCTGAAAATACATGACATAAAACCGCAACAATATGCTTGCATTTTGTTTCATTTTGGCTGCAGTGCAGGGGATGGGGGTGGGGGTATATTTCTGTAACATGTAGGCTCTACAAAGCTTAGCATATCCAAGCTTCTGGCACCAGGCACGTAGCATCGTTTTTGAAAGGGGGAGGGGGGGGGCAGCGACAATACTGAATTCATAGCAATTCAGTTCCAGGCTCAGAATTAAAGGTACAAATATAAAATGAAGAATAATAGGCACCTTATTTCAAACCTAAATAAAAAAGTGAATTGTAGGGTTAATGGTACTGGGTGCACCTAAAACTTTTGAAGTAAAAAAAAATATTTTTTCAGTTATTTTAACTCGTGTTCACAAGAATTGTAAGTTTCTGCCATTTGGATTTTAACCCCCCCCCCCTTCACCAACATACACATAATCCTACAAATGTTAATCCTGGGTTTACCTATTGTGTAAATGATTGCGGATTATAACTCATTCATTTGTTTGTAAAATTTCCACCTTTTTATTGGTTAATATTAAAATATTTTTACTGCTAGACTGAAAAATATTTCGTGTATCCTTTATATCTTGAAAAAAGCAGTGTCATTATTGACCCAATGCAGAGAGACAACCTTATAGATGCAGTGAATCAACCGAATTTCCTTTATATCTACTGTCTATTGTGTATCATAATTACATGTTACATGTACCACACTTCACATTTTTTTTTGTCTTTATATAAAATTTAGAAAGAAAGAACAATCAAATAAATTTTCACCTCGCAGTAGCATCTAGGTAGCGTCTAGGTAGCGTAATGTTGTAATTTGAAAAAAATTATTTTTCAGATATATGGTAACTTAAGATATATCGTTTATGCTGAAATCTTGACCTATCGAGAGCAATGTATAAATTAAAATAATTTTCAAATGAATTCTACAGGCTTATCAAATGACTCTTGCATGGATTACCAGTAAATATTTTGTTTGAGAAAATATAATTGTTTCAACAAAAAAAAAAAATGAATGGATGTTGCCCGCAGTTCAGGTTTCCCCCTGGTGTCATAGAAAAGTGAAATGTAAAACAAACACTCACTCATAATACTAGACACCACTGATGAATCCATAATATATTAAGAAAAAAATTCTTTCGCTGAGTATGAAGTTATTGCTGTTTTATTAATGTTATTATACACCAGAGTGTCCTAATGTGGTGTAAATAAAAACTTCATAAAATAAAACCATTTGATTTGACTGATTATTCCACTGCTCACAGAATGACTGTTTGGTGAGGATTTGTTACATATTGTGAAGTATGTGTTAGGAATGTCATTGTCGTCGTTGTCTGACTGACGGCGGTGCAAAACCCTTTTTTTTTTTAAATATATCATGAAACCCCGTACGTCTCCATCACTGTTTTCGTACCCCAAATATAGTTATTTATTTAAATAACTCGGGAACTTCATTACTATCAATGAGATATGAGGTTAAGTTGATTGGTCCAACACTTTGACTTCCCCTTGAAAAGACCCCTTATAGGCAAACCACAGAGAATTGAATCTAATGTTGGTGGACTACATCTCTGCCCCTAGGAGCATTACTGATCACAACAAAAGAAGAATGGATTGACAGCAGGGAGTATAAATGAAGGAACGCACGGAAGCATATGAGACTGGTTCTTCCCCAATTCCTATTATTTTCATTCATGCAAGAATGGAGAGAAAAAAGGGACTGCAAATGGGAGAGACAAGAGAAAGAGGTTGGAGAGAGTGGGCATGGAGGAGAGTAAGAGTATGAGGAGAGTAGGAGTGCATGGGATGGGGATAGTAAGAGTACAGGGGAGATTAATGCCCTGTTCACACGGAGAGTTTAATTCGCAGTAAATTAATGCGAAGTAAACTAATGCGAATTAAAATATTACTTCTGCAACCCGGGTCAGCACGGCTATTATGACGTCATTTGCAGATCACGTCACCTTATGCAGAAGCAGATCCATTTGACAATAATGGCAAAGTGTCTGTATATATGCACATTTTGCTGATTAACAAAATTTTCCTTAGTTTTTCACTCAAAAATAGCACAAGTACCTATAGCTGACCACCGACAAGTGGCATTTAACTAAATTTTGCCATTACGCATGCGTCAGAATTTAATTCGAATTAGCTTCGCTTAGCGTTCACACGGAGCTAATGCGAAGTAATTTAATGCGCAGTAAACTAATTCGAATTAAACTAATTCGCATTAAATTCTCCGTGTGAACGCTTAGCGAAGCTTATTCGCAGTAAACTTACGTTTAATTCGAATTAAAATCTCCGTGTGAACAGGGCATAAGAATGTGGGGGAGGGAAAAGAGTAAGACTGCAAGAGAGGAGGGAGAGTAAGAGTGCAGCCCTGTGCAAGGGAGAGTAAAATTGCAGGGGAGAGTGATGGTGTGTGAGAGGAGAAAGAATATGCATGGGAAGGAGAGAGTAAGGATGTGGGGAAGGGATGAGAGTAAGGGTGTGGGGGATGGGGAGAGTAAGTGTTGGGGTGGAGAGTCAAAGTGCAAGGAGGGAGAAGAGTTAGAGAGCTAGGTAGGCAAGAGAGTAAGAGTTTGGGGCAGAAGGGAGAGCAAGAGTGCAAGGGTGGGGAGAGTAAAAGTGCAGGGAGGGAGAAGGGAGAGTAAGAATGCAGGGAGGAGAGTAGGAATGTTGGGAAAGTAAGAGTTCAGGGAGAGAGAAAAGAAAGAGTGCAGGGGATGGAGGAGAGATAGTGTAAGTATTCTGGAAGGAGAAGGGTAAGATTGCAGGGGGGGGGGGTGAGGAAAATAAGAGTGCCAGGAAAATTAATAATGCGATGGAAGGGAAGAGTAAGAGTGCATGCAATGGGAAGGGCAAGAGTGTTGGGGAGGAAGGAGAGTAAGTATGCTGTGGAGGGAGGAAAGTAAGAGTCCAGGGGAGAAGAATAAAAAAAGCTGGGATGGGAGGAGAGTAAGAGTGCAGGGGAGGGAGGAGAGTTAGTGTATGGGTGAGAAGAGTAAGTGTGTGAGGGAGGGGGGAGGAGAGTAAGAGTGCGAGGGAAAGAGGGTAAGAGTATTAAGAGGAGGAGAGTAAGAGTGCAGTGGGAGGGAGGAGAGTAAGAGTGTGGGGAAGAGAGGAGAGTAACAGTGGGGGGAGAGGAGAGTTAAAGTGGGGAGGTAGGAGAGTAACAATGTGGGGAAGGAAGGAGATTAAGAGTGTGGGGAAGGGAGGAGGGTAAGAGTGTGGGGAAGGGAGGAGAGTAAGAGTGCGGGGGGAGTAAGAGTGTGGGGAAGGAGAGTAAGAGTGCAGGATTATTAAAAATGGCTCAGCTGCTTAAGTATTTTAAAATGACTAGATGACTACTGGATATGCATGTATATAGTTAGGAACAGATGGAGTTTATATACTCATTGCCTGGACAATGGACCTGATTATGAGCATTTCTTGATGCATGCATTAAAAGAAGATATACCCCGGTAACTAAATATAATTTCTGATTTTATAATAACTTTTGCTTATAAAGAAATAGGTTCACTGAAAAATATTCACTTAATATCATTAAAAAACACGATTCTATGAACTTCGATTTAGTAATTGTAATCATAAAGTAATCAAAAAATAATCATGAAATCTGCAGGCCTTTTTTTTCAGAGTAATCCATTAAATTACGATTACTTGTCTTCAGGAAAATGAGTGATTACTGATTACTTATGATTACTTGACAAAATGTAATCGATTACAGCTGATTACGATTACTGATTACGATTACCCCATTCCTGATGAGAGAGGGGATAAAAAGGAGTCCTAGCGAGGGAAGTTGGAAGTGTGGGTATGGAAAAAGTAACTGAGGTGTGGAGGAAAGAGTTAGATTTGGGTGGGGGCTTTGAGAATGTTGAGAAGAGTTAGGCCCAGGGGAAAGATGCACGTGTAAGTGAGGAGAGAGTAATGAAAGACAGATGGCCATGATGAACTATCAGAGTGGGAGAGAGGGGGTTAGGGAAGCAGTGGGTAGAATGAGTGGGGAAATGAAAGCGAGATTTGAGAAAGAAAAAGTGGACAGAGGAAGAAGATAACATGGAGAAAGGAATGGGTGATAGAGACAGGAATAAATCAGAAAGGGGAGGGAAGGGTAGGAGAAAAGGTATAATGGGTGAGAGATACCGGTATATACAGAGTGTGTCTTTTTTTCCTTTTGAATAACTTTTCATTTACAGTTTTCTTTCTACGTTATGTTAAATAAGTAAAGTCTTATTATTTCTTTGAGTCATGTCTACAGGAAACCTAAATTCAGATTCCTGTACATTATTTGCGAAAAAAAAGTTTGAGGGAAATGTAATTGCAATAAATTAACGATTTTTTCTGAGTAATACATCTCTTCAAGAGAGATTAATAGAAACTTGTTTCTAATATCAAAAAATTACTTAAATGTGTATAAAAGACATGGAATAGGAAACAGTCATTTTCATATAAAAAGAATAAAATATATCCAGAGCTTATCTAAGCATGCCCAGACCAGTACTACATGGATTTCTAAAACATAAAATATCTGCCCATTACATTTGGTGAACATGGCCCATCCATTATTCAAAATGCATCTCATACCCACCTACGATTACATTTTCAAAGTGATGCTACCTGGACATCGCATATACAATTAATTCATGAAAAAGCTACAAAACGACTAAATATCCTCAGAATGCTTAAGTATAAAGTGAAAAGGAAAATACTTGTTAAGATATATTTGGCATTTATTAGACCTGTTTTAGAATATTCTATTCTGACGTTGTCTTGGACAATTGTTCTGAAAAAGATGCAAAACTTTTAGAAGATATCCAAGTAGAAGCAGGTAGAATCATTACTGGATTAAGATCAAATTCCTCTAGATCAAAATTGTATGATGAATTAGGGTGGGATCTTTTACAAACTAGGAGGAATATTCATAAATTGCCACTATTTTATAAAATCATAAATGGATATTTACCTAAATATTTAAAGGACTTGGTTGAACCTTTTCGTCCTACAAACCACCCCTATTATCTTAGAAATAATGATGCAGAATTCAAAATTCCTTCTTCTATTAGAACTACATCATATATGAAAAGTTTCTTTCCATCAACTGTTAAACTGTGGAATAACTTGCCTGATTATATCAGAAATGCTCCTGGAATATCTTCTTTCAAAGGTCTTTTAAATTCTTATTTTTGTAAAAAAGGTAAAGAAATTTATCATTTTGGAATAAGAAAGTACAATATAATACATTGTCAGTTGCGAAATAATGCAAGTAATTTAAAGGCAGACTTATATAACCATTTTTTATCAGAAACACCAATGTGTGAATACTGTATTGATTCTGTTGAAAATGCTCATCATTATTTTTTTGCTTGTCCAAAATATAACTCTCCAAGAAATGTACTTTTCCAAACAATCCAAAATATTATTGATTGTGATCAAATTCATGAACTTGATTTACTTTTGTATGGTAGTCCCAATCATGGACTAGGTATTAATATTCAAATATTTGAAGCAGTACATGCTTTCATCGCAGCAACTAAACGTTTTATTTGACAATGTTATGTATGTTACTTATGCCAACGCTTTCTAACCGGTACTACATTGTGATTCTTTTTTCTCCTTTGTTTCTTTGTTACTAAGTTTGTCTATTTATTTTCATACCTATATATTGTGTGTTCATCTTGACCTTGTAGGGAGAGGGCTAAAATAGGCTTTGCCTGCTGCCCAATCCCATTCATTTATGTGAATAAAATTTTGTATAAATAAATACATGGATTTCTAAAAACACGCGACCATCAAAATGAAGGAGCTTAGTCGAAGTTTTGATTTAAATCAGGCTGAAAAAACATCGAACTCTGAAAACCCCAGTGAACGTGTCAGTTTCATACCAGGATACGAATTTATTATTAAAATCAATCTTAAAAGTACAAAGCCGTGTACGAGTACAATAAATAATGAATAATTTAACAAGGCTAATATTTTTTAAAGTTGAACTTAAGAAAAGTTCCATCAAATACTTTTTTTCCCGATATAAATTAATGTTTATATTTGAATTTGATTTTTCCGATCTTGTCAATTCGTAGAAACGATTAGTCCAATTTGTAGATAACAGAACAGTGGAATGACAGGAATTCGAAGTCAATTAAGGCCGCTTGCAATTGCTTACGCCTATTGATGTAAAGTTGACAGGAATTTTTTCACAACTCTGTTTCACATGGGTTCTTCTATTTCATGCATTATATAGACTTAAGCAATAAATATTAATTTGTCTTCAAAGGAGAAATATTATCGTATGATTTTTAAATTTATTATCTCAAAATTATTTTTTATATCTTAGCAACTTAAAACAAAGTAGTCTAGTCAAGATTTGTTTGTCTTATAAAAGTAATGTAAGTAAGGTGGTTTTTTAAAAGATCATATTGATACATGTACATTAATCATGTCAATATTCAGGAGACATGCTTATGAAGCTACATGTATCTGAGGACTAATATATATATATCTTTCATAAGCTTTAATTTCTTACTCATCGATGTTAGGTTTTCCTGTCTTAGGTGACTTCCTGTAAGTATTAATATTAGACATCCATTTTGTACATGTATAAGTTGTACTTTACATAACAAGTTGCAAAATTCCAAAATTCGATGTCCTTTAAAAATTCTTTACTCTGTGAATGCAATTTTTTTTTACACGTATCATATTTCTTCTTAAAACTTTATTAGTTTGCTTTCATTTATGTCAAGTACACTACTATGAAAGTATAGAAAATATCTATAGGTCAGACCCAGCGAGAGCCAAAAGCCTACTCATCGTTATACGCAATTTCTTTTTTTCACAAACAGTAACTTCCCATGTTGTGTTTTAAACTTTTAATTTTGAAATATTACATGTATCCCCAATGATATAACGAGAGATGAAGATAAGGGGTTAGGCCCTCTTCTAAAAATAGCGAGGGACTGGTTTCCTATTCCTGTTATTTTTTTAAGGCGTTGTAATACGCAACTCCACGAATAGTTTGTATTTCATATTTCTAAATTGCAAAAATAACAGTGTATTCTAACACGATTATTGCCGAGATCAAAGAAATGCCGCGGACATTATTCTCCAATAAATCACGAACGTCCTAAAAGATTATCAGATCAGAAACACGTATCAAACCTGAACAATTCAAATGCATGTTTGGATGTGTCGTCTTTTGCAAAACACTGTAAATTGCATAAAGTTGCTGATGAATGTCGGTTAAATTTTATAGCTAAGCAGGGCTATTCCACGCGGACCTCCCTACACATTTAAGCAACGTGATTTTAGTCCAAATAGAACAGTAAAACAGGAACATGATTTTGTTATTGTATATTCAGTAAAACTAATTAATACATATTACAAACAATTTAATTTAAAAAGGCTATTTTTAATGCAACGAAAGCTCAAATCGTCTGCATTCCATACACAGGTAAGCAAACAAAATTTCCATCAGGTGTTAAATGGAACAGCGTAATAGAGACATAGTGACCTCATTCGTTTCTCTAAAGAGGAAACGATCAGCTGTATTTTAGCAATTTTAGAAGACATGGTAGAATGGAAATAAAGTCCTTATTGTCGTAATTGATGCAGGATAACCTCCTCGGTCTCGAAATGTTGTTTGAAATATAAAAGCTTCGGCTAACGCCTCGGCTTTTATCTTTCAAACAATATTTCGAGACCGAGGAGGTTATCCTGCAACATTCACGAAAAGGCGGGCTTGATTTCTTAATTAACAATGGATTAACAATAAGTATGAAAAATGTCAGTCAGCATTTGACTCAATGATAAATTGTATTTGCTGACTAAGGCCATTGTATCGACCATAGAAAGTACGAAAATATGACTTTAATGAGACAGCGGATATTCTTCTTTCATAAACTTGTTTGTCAATAATTTAACGCCTTTTAGAAATTGTTCATATGTAGAGCATGATCTTGCGTATCGAATCAACTGAGATATATAAACTCCATATGAAGGTATATTGCTGCATAAATAAAGGAAGCTGACGATTGAAAAGTTAAAGTCGTCACCTTTATCATATAGCTTGGTTGTTAGATTACCATTAACGTCTTTTTCAAGTAAAACATCCAAATAAGAAAAAGAGGTGTCAGACCCTGTGTAAACAGTGCTAAGCACAGAAACAGTGCAACTCATGTAAGTTCGGTATTTTCTGTACATTAACATGACTCTAAACCGATAACAGTATTTCTCATCTGTTTGATGCTTGATACTTCTACTGAAGTTTGATAATGTTAATATTTCAAAAAGAATGTGACGTTGGGTTACTTTGTGTGTAAAATAGTCTTTTAAGTGTTCGAAGCTGTATACACTTATCTCAAAGGGAGTAAGGAGAGAAGCAGACAAGTGGGTTAAAACCTTCTCTCAAAATGTCAAGGGAAAGATTTCCCTCATCCAAATTATATATTTTTAAACAAGATCACGTGTCCCATTGGGTGTGTCACATTTCTGAATCGCATAAAATATTTTTGCCTGTGACATTCAATTTCTAAGCTATTATTTGATTTATTTAAGCCCTATCATAATTTATTTCATAATAACATGATAATACTTTTATTATTACATTCTATGATATGAAAGAGTACTAGTTTGTCGTCTACCTTTAGGATAAACATTTGCCTTGCATCTACTTTAAAAATTTGCTTACACAATCCAAGATGTTCGAAGAACCACCGTACAGTGTGGTTCACAGGATTTTTTTCCAAACAGATTTTTCCATGATATAGAAAGTTCGGTGAGATATTCGGTCCAATGAGGACAGGGTATGTAGCTTTACATCCGCAAATGAATTTGAAATATATATAGATGTTAAGACTTTTATATAAGTGAATTTTTTATAAATCCTGTTACAAATTGACTTCTTAGAATCATCACGGATTTTGGTATTGCAAGGAATGGTAATAAAAATTTAAACACCTTATACTAGTATATAAAACATCACATTCCATTAATCATTTCTAGGTCAAATGATAAATGATAGTATGTAATTGGGACCAATAGTTCCGGAATGTAAATCGATTTTTTCTTTATTTTTACGTTGAATAATACATATTTTTCAAGATAAACAAAATATGTAATATAAATAACGATTTCTAAATTCGTAGAAATAATTTTCTTGCCTTTAATTTTATTACGCAGTGGAATGAAAATTAGTAGATCTTCCCGTTAACACAAGGTATAAGACAACTCAGCCAACAAGGATAACATTCAATTGCAAAATGAACTTCCAGATGGTATTATTTTTGTTGGTGGTTTATCTGTATATTGCAGATTCGATCCCTTCAGGACATTTTTTAAAAAATACAACTATTCAAAAGAATTCAAGTTATCAAGCCTCGTTACATGTAGGTTCTCTAAAAAATTGTTCCGTCTTTCCAATACATGTATCTGCCAATGTACGTCACGACATTCAAGAAAAATTGGACTCTGGGGTTAATCTGATCACAATGGAACTTACATTTTCCTACCATTCTGGACCCCTTCCAGGTGAGGTGGAATCAGACGTATTCAAACCATTTCTGTGGGAGCGAAGCAAAGGGCGACATGGTCAAAGCATGCTGTTCTTGAACACGAGTTTTCAAATCCTCTCATTGTATACTCTAAGCTATGGGACAGAAAAATTGAACATAGAAATGTACGAGGATCCAAAAGATTGTCTGTTGCAAAGAAACATAAAGGAAATAGAGCACGAAATAAGAAAAATTCTTCTGGGTGATTTCGGAGGAACATCGCCGAATGGAAGTTTCATTGTTGGTAGTCTCGGGAAAGACGAATACGTATGTAACACTCATATAAGAAATATTAGTAACCGTGCAGAGTTTTTTCACGTGTGCTGCCATAAAACAGACACAGGGGATATAGAATGTGAAGAATTAGAGATGGACATCTGGGTTCAAGTTTTATTATATGGTATATACATCTTGAACATTGTCACTGTCATGTACTGTCCGTATTTTATACCACCCTCGTGGTATACAAATTATAAGGAGCATTCATATGAGTTTCAATGCAACAAAATTGTTGTAATTAAAATAGAAACTGGAAAAAAACAAAGCTACTCTAAACAATTATTAAAGACTTATGTGGATATAAGCGGCCCGCATAGTATGGAAAAATTTAAAGAAAGTATTTCGGAACACGTAAAAGACAATTACGTTAAATTGTTGAAAATATGCATCACAAAAATATTTTTAAAAGTGAAACCTGAAAATCTGGTCCCCCAAAATGATGTTCCAGTGGGAATACTTAGCTTGATATATAATCGAGTTTTTCGCTGCAGAATTACAGGAATAGACGAGGATGAAACTGATAAAAGTGATGACAATAATGAATCTTCTGGGTGTGTTAAAATCAATTCGGTCAAACAATGCTGCGATTCTAAAATATTTGGTGAGTGTTGTGAGGGTCGCATCAACTGTAAATGGAATAGCTGTCTAAGAAAACCGATGTTCATTGTCTACTTCTGCTTATTAATGACCCCATGGTTTTTTAGAATTTTTGTGTACTACATATTTGAGAGAACAGAATATGTGGCGAGAGAAAATGCAGCTACTGAACGGAATTTTGATACTTATTCTGTAAATTTTCCTGGAAGCTTGAATAGCTTCCTTACACCCTTACACATTTTGTTTATATTTTGTTACAGTGTATTTATTTTAGACACATTACTCTTTGGATTTTTAGAAATTTCAAGGTCTGATGTTACACAAAAACTTAAATATGAAATTCAAAAATGCTTCAAAAACATGAATGCTACTCCCTTTTTACGCTTGTTTGATAGATCCGCAAGTATATTGTTAATTCCGTTTCATAAACATGGCATATTTGCCTTCATTTATATCGGTTTATACTGGCTCTTTGTCTTACCCTTAATCATAGGTATATTGATTTGTTATGGCGTCCCAACGCTTAATATTTGTATTCAAATTCTTTACCACCATTTTTGCCTGATGATTCCCTGCGCAAAATTACCTTCATTGTTTGAAAAATTCCAGCAATTATTTAAAATTAAAGAGCCGAGTAAAAAATCTGAAAAAAATTGCAAAAAGCTTCAGAAAATAAACAAAAACAATTTTTCAGGCTTATAGCTAGGTTTCTGTGTTTATTAGGATTAATATCCTGTGCAATGTTATCAATAGAACTTACAGTTTTTTTACGTTGAAATGATAGTATACACACTTGTTGGGGTTATTTTGTACGCGTCGAAAACTTTGATATTTGTGTCACTGTTCTTTATGCTGTCCATATATGCATGTGAATGCTTTGGAAGTGTACATAAGAAATATCAACGATTTAATCAAATGTTAAACAAAATAATTCTTCATAGTGTTAAAACAGAAGTAAGACAGGTAACCAATAATGCTGAAGAGGACCAACCTAATACTGCTTTTCAAGCAACAGTAAATAAAATTGCTGAAGAGGACCAACCTAATACTGCTTTTCAAACAACAGTAAATAAAATTGCTGCTGAGGGTCAACCTAATACTGCCTCTCTAGCAACATCAGAAGGTGAAAATGAAAATCAAGATACCAAATCCAATGACGAAAATGGATGCCAAGATCTTACACTAAAGAATAATGAAGGGGCTCTAAGAGTAAAAATACCAGGCACTTTGTTATTTTTGAATAGTAGAGATGCATCCCTCCTTTCTAGAAAATTTTATTTTAAAGCAGTTGAAATGGAATATGAGGGGTGCCCAGGGAATTTAACTAAGAACGTCTTTCAGGCTTTACGCCAATTTACAACAATTGTGCTATTCCTTCTATTTGTTATGGTGGTTGTTTTGGCGTTTGGAAATGAATATTCTATGTCTGGGTTAAACCAAATGCTTGCCACGCTTGCTGGGGGGTTTATACCTTTGGTTTTGCGTCATGTATTGTTCAAAGCTCCGAAAGACCTTAAAGTAGACCCTGAAAGTGCTATTTTTGAAAGTGTTTTTTCTGCCTTCATGAGGCAATATAAAGATGACTTTGTTGTCTCAGATTTTGAGGCAAAGCCAATTACCAGTACGTTGAATAGAAATGAAAAAGTGGAATTGTCTTTTTGGTGGGAGATCAAAGAAAACAAGGATCAAATACAAATGCAAATAACGCATCTTTAACTGTAATAAGTTTTCATTTACTTAGTACTTAGGAATCATATTACTAGCATACATTTATCAAAAACAGTAATAACTTATCCTACCCAAACATCCACAACATTACATATGAGCTTGTATTTGTAACATTACTTGTGTATTTTTCAGAATAAAGAAAACAAATTTAAAGTTTGTTGTTATTGTATGGCAGACACAATCCCAGAAAAATGATTTTAAATGACAATATCAACTTTAGGGTCGCCAGATAACAAGGCTCATTTTCTACAACATTTTACCGTATGTGTCGTCCGAAACGGCAGGTAGCATGCTGGATCGGGGTGCATCACAATCATACTACCGACACTTCAACATATTATTTAGTTTACAACTCTTTACTTAAAGTTTTCTGTATGAAAATATTATTAAATCAACATAAACCTAATGACAGTCAACAGCAACGTAACAAAATTCAACATTATACATTATTCCACAACCAACTTGAAGGAGACCATATTTGTACATTTGCAGACTTGCAATCATGCAGGTTGCCCAACGGGTGGGGGTGAGAACCTTCATGATGCATCAAATGACCACTTTGATCCAGATCATTAGCACCACAGTTAATGATTAAGTACTTGAAAGATGTCTTCCTAACCAAGAAGTACCTAACTATCTCAACTAGGTCAATGAATTTAAACCTTTTACCCTTGCTACAGATACCTTGGTTCAGCCAAAGGATCCACCAGTTGATCTTAATCTTCAAGCTATTGATATCCTTTTTATCAATTGACGGGCCAACCATCCAATCTATAATTCTGCTTGGTTTCAGAACCCTGTAATATTTATACACAACATGCCAGAAAGAAGGCAAAAACGTGTTAGTATATTTCCCACAGAGAGGGATCTGGGAATCGGGAAAACTGATAATTCTCTTATGGTAACATACGAGGGGGTATCAAAAAGTTGGTGGACTAGTGCCATAAAATTAAAACCACTTAATATAAATCAAATGTAAATCATAATTTTTAATTTTTAATAAATTAAAAGTGTTTATTATAAATGGTATGTCCAGACGGCGCAACCACGAATAGGACCTTTTTGATGACTTAAGTGTAACTGAGAAAAACTGTTTTGATAGGAACATTTAACATCCAAAAATCCAGTTAATTCAGGAAAGTGTTGCGACACCATTGTTTCATTAAATATGGAATTTTTACTTCATTCTGGAAATAAGATATGAAATTTTATTGTGCATTTTAAACAGAGAATCCAAACAGGTATTGCCCTATATATGACGTCAAAAAGGGTGAGGGTTTCCTTTTTCCTACATTCTATAAAGTTTTGCCGCTAAAATAGCTTGTATAGACTTAAGAAATACTTAAACTAGCTACGGAGAAATAATATGCATACAGAGTACTTGTCTTTAAATGCCAAAATAGATTCACAGAATGCACATTTAATGTCAATTTTTAGAAAATTGTTTGAAAAACCAATGACGTCAAAAGATGACGTTGATCATGTGTTGTAGATACAGTGTATTGAACTCCAAAAAGTAAAACATGCTGGCACAATCAAGCGAGGATCTCTCTTAACGTATAAATCCACTAGCTATATTATATGCATTAAAATCCGCTGTTTGGGACATTGTAAAGTTATATAAACAAGAAGGGTTTAAGTCCTTATACCAGCTCCAAAAAATATCATCAAAATAAGTGTATGAGGTAGAAGAGGGCATAGAAAAACAATGACTTTGTCGGACGTCACATGTGAAACTAAATATTAACGGCGCCAGTTGATCATATAATATCGTTTTTATTTTATAATAATTTTGGAAATAATAAACGTATCGAGCTAAAATTTTCAATATTTTTTTTCCCTATAAATTTTATAAGCTCAGACTACAAAGTACTAATTTTATAGCCCTAGTCCACGAACGTTTTGATAAAACCTCGTATATAATTGTAATACAAAACTCTGATGTTACTTTCAAAAGAGGAAAAAGAAACAAAATCACTTATCGTAAGCATGTGTTTTGATGGGTTAATGGAAGATTCTAGGAGATGAACATGAGAATACAGTGTCAAAGGATTAGGATCTGGGTGCTGCTTTTGATGTTGACAGTAATGAATAACGACTTTTTACTCTCAGAATCTTCATTAGTAATCACCCCTCTGTGGGTCGTGGAGACGGATATTTCTGATACACCCAATAAATCTAGGTCCAGTGTGTCTGTGGGTGTTGATAAAAATATCCCTCACTGCTGAATGGCAGTAAATGTTGAGTATACGTCAGCATTTGTCGCTCTCCAAGGCAAGTGGGTGAAAAATTTTCGAAAAGGACGTTCTCGACAACAATTAATCTATTGATCATTTTTAACGAAAATGGCTTAAGGTACGCATAAATGGATTGTTTCAATGATTGGTCCAAAGTGAAAAGACCCCTTTCAGGCACAATTCAGAGAATTGAGTGGCGAGTCATTCGCAGAAGGGTATACGTACATGGTCTACCCCGTGACCGTAGATTTCAACTATACAGCAAATAATACTTTCCATTATATATAAAATGCTGTTTTGCTAAGAGCATAGATACGAAAAAAATATCTAGAATTATTAATTATTCACTAATAAGGTGTGAAAGTTGTGAGCGCAGAGAATGAATGTGTGGAAAGAAAGAAGAAAAGAAGAACGCAAAGAGAGGAAATAAAAGTTGGTTCACTTTTATTTCCTATTATTTTCATTTTGCAAGAGTGATGAGAAAGAAGAGACAGAGAATGGGAAGAGAAGAGTACGAAAGTTAGTGGAGAGGGAGGAGAATATGAGAAAGTAGGGGAAGATGAAGAGAGTGAGAGAGATAGAGAAGAGAAAGAGATTGGAATAAGAGCATGCAGGGAGGATAGTTAGAGAGAAGTGAGGGAGAAGAGTAAGAGAGTTGCAGAGATAGGGGAGAAGAGAATGGTTGATTTGAGTAAGAGAGTGGAAAAAAGAGAAATAAAAAATGTGGGATAAGAGAGTATGGAGGTGGAAAGGTTACATGTATACAGCTAGAAGACAACGAAAGAGATTGGGGAGGATCGAGAAAAGGAATATATTTAGGAAAAAAGATAGGAAGAGAGTAGGCAGGGAGGTGAGTTAGAGGGTAAGAAGTATTACAGTACGAGAGTAGGAGGGGGAGGCAAGAGTAGAGAAGGAGAAAAGTAATGTTTATAAAACTACATGTATTCATGTGAATATGATTTTGGACACTATTATTTAGACATTTCAATGTCAGTTCTTGTATATATGTGTATACAGGATTAAGGACCTCTCTGCACCAATGCAAAATGTTTTTTGGTCATAGAGAAAAATATATTTTATAAAGGTTTTAACACCCCCCCCCCCTTAGGAAAAATGTTCAAATTCAACACAGTATCAGCGAATAGAAATCACTATACTGTTTACTTCCGTGGAGAAAATAAATGTAAATAATATGTTCAAATAAGGCACTCCGACTCTCGGGTTCTGAAAATCAGGCATTAACTATAAATTGAAAATTTTCGATCACTAAAATGTCTATGAATTTTCAAAGTAATGTGTTTTACCCATGATAATTATTCAAACTTCATCGTTAATAGTTAATCATATTATAAAGGGAAAATTCATAAATTTTATATAATTTTCTGGAAATCTGAATTAAAGTACCTACTAAGCATTTTCCGATTCAATTTTGATCAACATACACATTTAAAAAATAAAAATTATTGGCTTCCAGGCTTTTGGAAAAAAAAAATGCAAAAATTTTCATACTTATGAGATATTTTTGTTATTACTACACTGTATTTACTTCCATCATTTTATTTGCATTGTGTATGAAGATTTTCCTATCATTGCAAAACATCTTAAATCACTTCTAATTTCATATCATGTTAATAAACATTGGTATCTTTGGTTAGATTTTTTAAAAAATCTTAATTTAATCTTTAGATATGTGATTTTAACATACTTCTATGGGGTAAAAATCTCCATTTTTCATAAGACATTTTCTGAGTTCTTCAAAGAACCTAGAAGGACATTAGGAGTATAGAATGAAAATTGTTGTATGAAAAGACTGAATTTTCAAGCTTCGTTTTTTGAATTGAAAGACTGAATTTCAAGCTTCGTTTTTTGAATTGAATCATATCATAAATAAAAGAGATATCCTTCCTAGCTGAATTGATATAAATTGAGTACATGTAATAAACTTTAAAATTTCTATTTTTTAGAATTTTGATCTAAGGGCATATCACTCTAATTGCAGAAAAATACCATAGAATCAAAACTCTTGAGTGCAGTCTTGAGAGGGTTCTTAATTGTTTATTTTTTCATAATTTATAAAAAGATGGATGAGACCTTCGGCCCGAATAGGAACAAGATTAATCACGTAACACCCGACACTAAATAAAAAGAAATACAGAATAAGCTTAAAAATATTTTTATGTAAATTTACCCTTTACAAATTAGATTCTTGGAATCATCATTGAAATGGGCGTTACGTGGTTACGTAATGAAAAATAACCCACCTTTCATTTTAAATATTATTTCCATTTCCATCGATTCTAGTCCAAACGATAAATGACGTTATTTAAATTGGGCCATAGTTCACGAAAGAAAATTGGTCTAATTTTTGTATAAAGAATAATATTTTTTCAATACAAACAAAAATATGGATTTAACGATTTATTAAATTCTTGGAAATAATAATCATCCTGCCTTTAATATTACAAGACAGTGGAATGAAAATCAGTAGATCTTCGATCCCAAAGGTACGAAGTAGTTAAGGCTAACTAGAACAGCAACAAATTTAATATTTAACTACAAAATGAAATTGCAGATGGTATCAATTTTGTTAGGCGTTTATCTGTGCAAAGCAAATTCGCTTCCTTTTGGACACCTTTTTGAAAATAGAACAATTCAAAAGAATGAAACTGACCAAAATCCCTTAAAAGTGCAAAAAATTGTAAGAAACTGTTCCGTCTTTCCAATGTCCTCCAATGTACGTCACGAAATTCAAGAAAAATTGGACTCTGGGGTGTACCTAATTACAATGGAACTTACATTTTCCTACCATCCTGGACCCCTTCCGGGTGAAGTGAAATCAGACGTATTCAAACCATTTCTGTGGGAGCGAAGCAAAGGGAGACATGGTCAAAGCATGCTGTTCTTGAAAACGGGTTTTCAGATACTTTCCTTATTTACATTGAGCTATGGGTCCGACAGATTAAATATAGAAATGTCTGAAGTTCCAAAAGGATGTCTTTTGCAAAGAAATATAAAGGATATAGAACATGAAATAAGACGTATTCTTCTGGATGATTTTGGAGGAACATCGCCGAATGGAAGCTTCATTGATGGTAGTCTCGGGGAAGACGAGCACGTTTGCAATACTCATATAAGAAATGTTAGCAACCGTGCAGAATTTTATCACGTCTGTTGTCATAAAACAGGCACAGGGGACATAGTATGTGAAGAATTAGAAAAGAACCTTTGGGTCCAAATTTTATTATACTGCATATTTTTCATTAACTTTGTCACCGTTATGTATTGTCCTTATCTAATACCAGCTTCCTGGTATGAAAACATCGACAAGGGGTCTAAATATATTTTTTCTAGCACCACACCTATAAAATTTACAACGGATGCAAATGTACCTATAAGTGCCTTGCCTATAAGAAACAAAATAGAAGGAAAAATAACTTCGGAAAACACCAGAATCATTTCAGAAATGGTTTTAAACGTAGATCCTAATAATTTGGTCCCCCCAAATGATGTTCCAGTCGGCATACTAAGATTTATACATTACCGAGTGTTTCTCTGCAAATTTTCGGAGAGGAAAGAAGATGCAAGTCATACAGAGAATGCAAAATTCGCGGACCTTCTTTCAAACCTATGTAAAAATGATGAAAACGACTCTTTAATTAGAGGAGTAGCATGCGGGGTCGATGTAAAAACGATCATTCTACTCGTACGAAATGGACTTGGAACTGTTGTCTTAAAAAACCAATGATTGTTTTCTACTTTTGCTTCTTGACAACTCCATTGCTATACAGACTATTTGTATACTACGAATATGAGAGCCTGGAATATATGGAGAGAGAAAGAGCAGCCAGTATACGGAAGCTGGATATACACTATGTACATTTTCCTGGAAATTTGATAAGTATTCTCACACCTATTCACACTTTGTTTATATTTTCTTATACTGTTTTCATTTTTGATACCCTAATTTTCGGAGTTCTCAAATTCTTTAAGCCTATTATTAAACAAGACCTTCAAAATGAGCTTCAACAGTGCTTGAAAGACGTGAGTAAATCTTCTCTTTTGCGATCATCAAAGAAATCGATAGGTATTCTCTTATTTCCATTTTATAAAAAAGGGATATTTGCCCTATTCTATATTGCATTTTATTGGCTGGCCGTCTTACCTTTGCTTTTAATTGTTTTAATTTTTTACAATGTACCAACACTTAATATTTGCATTCGATTGTTTTGCCATTTTTTTGTTTTGGTGATTCCTTGTGAAGAAGTGCGAAAAAAGTTTATTAGCAATAATCATCAATCTGACAAAAATCAGGAGATAAAACCATATTTTAGATTTTTACAGGTTATAGCCTCATTTCTGTGCTTGATAAGTGTGATATCGTTTGCATTTATGTTCTTTGAAGTTACCTTTTTTTTCGTTGAAATGGTTGTATACACACTAATTGGTGTTATCTTGTACGCATCAAAAACTTTGATATTTGTATCCCTGTTTTTCATGTTATCGATCTATGCAGGTGAATGCTTTGGAAGTGTGCATAAAAAATATCAAACCTTTAATCAAATAATAAACAAGGTTGTTTTAAAGCTTGTTGAAAAAGAAGTAGCCCATGTAGCTAGACAATCAGCAAAGACCCAATCTAATACTGCATTTTACATCAAAAGAACAGAAGGTGCCGATGATAAACTTACATGTACACTTAAAAAAAATGATAAAGGAAATATTACAGTAGAACTACCAAGCACAATGCTATTTTTTACGAGGAATGATGCACCATTCCTTGCGCGTAGTTTTTATTTTAGAACTGTAGAAATGGAATATGAGGGCTGCCCTGGCAGCATATCGAAAAACATTTTCCAAGCTTTACGTCAGTTTACGATGATCGTTCTTTTCCTTTTCTTTGTAATTGTGGTTGTTTTAGCGTTTGGATATGAATATTCCATGTCCGGGTTAAACCAAATGCTTGCCACATTGGCAGGGGGGTTGATTCCCTTGGTTTTACGTCATGTACTATTCAAAGCTCCAAAAGGCATTAAAGTGGACCCTGCGAGTGAAATTTTTCAAAGTGTGTTTTCTGAACTCATAAAAACACACAAAGATGAATATATTGTTGAAGATATTGAATTTTTAAAGGAAGGCGATCAAAGTCAAAATGAAAATTTGCAGTTAATTTGTAATGAGACAGAGGCCGGAAAAAATGCAACTAGTAATGATGACGAACAAGCAGCATTGATCCAAGACTGTTAATGCTGTAAGTGAAAGTACTTACATGTAGTCCTGTCTATGGAACTTTTAGTTTTGATTCGATCGTTTTCATCAGTGCTTTTTTTTTTTTAGAAGAAAAGTTAATGCATATAGAGAATTTTGATTTGTTTAAGTGTTATACTTCATGGAATAGAGGTAGATGGTTATTTGTATAAATTGAGCTTTCCCTGTATTGTTTGTATATTAGTTTTGTAATAAGGTTCACATACACTGTATTAATATCAATTGACTTTATAAATGCAATAAAAACAGAATGTACGTATAAAATGGCGGCTTGTAGCTAGGTTGTCTGTAGTAGTATTCTCTTGATTTCTTAAAAATATATTTTGTTTTTTAAATTCTTAGAAAATATATACATATAAATTGATTTTTATAAGCTGGACTTCTTAACCTTTTATTTTTTACATTGTCACAATATGTTTTACGTTTTTACTTAAAATTGGTTGTGCGTATACTAGTATTTTATTCTGTTTTCTAATTGTTTTAATAGCGTCTTTCGACTACTTAAGAAAATACATGTACATGTGTCTTTCACTAATTAGCAATTTTTAATTGCCAATGAGTACAAATTTTAATTGAAAAAGTCAAATTTTTGCACAGGACACATGTAAGTTACTTCCATCGATTTATTTTATGTATATTTTTCACAACATGTACTTATATTAGAAAATATAAACATATAAAATTACTTGATTTTTTCATGCAATGCCCAGGCAATGCTTGTTTACAATAGTTGTACATTTATGTAGAAGAATTACACGCTTAGTTTTGACTTTCAGTAAGGCGTGGTATTCTCGACGTTACCTAATTATCTTCTGAAATTTATACACAGCTTCCCTTCACTGTTGAAATATACATATGATAGAAATGCGGCCGAATGTCAACTGGTGTAGTAAATAGCCAATTAAAAGTTCTCTCACGGCACAGAGGTGGGGCGTAAGTCGTCTGATCGTTAGTCAACAACAATTTTAAGTTCTTATGTTATTAATTTCGTAACCAATGAGAATCTACTAGTATTCTCCATTACGTAGCGCCGAGAAAGTCACGCCCTACTAAAAGTCCAAAGATAGGGTAAAATACTCCTATATTGATAAAACCTATCAGTGGGATTTTAGGTTTGCGATTCGTTCTGCTTTAATTAATGTTTTTTAAGAATAAAGTCAAATGCGTATAATAATAAGGAACAGTGACTTCTTTGTAAATATAAAAGTTTAAGAACAATTTGAAATGTTCTAGCGCGCTATACGTGAAACTTTATAGCTTTGGAAGGCGGATCATTAGTTTAAACAGTTCTATTCACCAAAAAAATATGTATGTATTGTAAAGTTGGAAGAAACTACCTTTACGAAACTAGTTGGAATCTTCTAGGAGAGGGTACTTTGGAATAATCAGAATAAAAGCTCTTGAACTATTCTGAGTGCACTGTATTGCACAAATGAACACTGTGTTCAAAGCATTACACAATGTAATTGTTTAAAAAGTTACAATGTGTCTTTACAGTCAATGCATATTTATATTTTTCCTGTACCATTGCAATAATTATTGTAAAAAACAGTATGATTATAAAAAAAAAATTGATATTGTACTTTATACACAAAAGCATTTCTTCATGCTCTATGAATGAACTCTACCATCAGCGAGAATCTCAAATCAGAAGTCGAAACAGTTCACGATTTTTTGTAGCAGAAATCATAAACATCTAAATGATGTAAAGATTTCAAAGATGTTTCATTACACTAACAATGTTGATTTTCATTTAAAATATATCTGATCATCATTATCTAATATTCCGAGATTATTATTATAAAAGAACTCCTTGAGAAAAGTTTATTCTTTAAAATGACTACATCAGGTAAATAGAATTTTACCGACTTTAAACGACGCGATGAAATCTTACTAATATTTTTGTCAGTAACCCGCCCCAGTTAACGAATTGATCGCACTTTGTTTTTGTGCATTGAAGAAGTGCAGTGAAATATTATTATACAAATATTAACATTCATTTGGTAATGGAAAACCAGAACTAGTCTTGTCTATCATACAGTTCAAATAAGCAGCATAATAAATGAAATGTATAATGTTTTAGCTTCTCATGTGTTGTATTACATGTAAGTTACACGAGCTAATGGTCTTCTTCATTAACCTTTACAATTTTCTATATGACCCGAAAGAAATTCAGGAATCAATACGGACAATAATGTGGTCAATCATGCAATCATGCAACTGCAATATAATCCTGCATTATGAATAACAAAACAGATATTTTGTTTGTTGTGTAACATCCATCTCGAGAATTTATATTATTATGCTTTCATGTAAAATACTAAAATCTGATTGGTTTAAACGCAGTTAACAATCCGTTCTATTACCCTCAGCCTTAGCAACACACGTGGCAACGGGTAACACAACGGTAATGCCACATGCGTGGAAATTATGCGCGTACGGTTCATTGTAGAATTCTCAATACATCCGTTGCGCGTTTGAAAGAACCGGAATAAAGAACTGCGAACGATAGTATTGTTTTCCCGCCTACCTCCAAGTCAATTTTCAAAAGTTAACATATTCGATGAATTTTTAATATTTTTTTTTATAGCTAATTATATGGATTTTCATAAAACATTACTTATTTGGGAAAACAAAGAGAGATAACTCTAAAATTTTGGTAAAACTTGTGTTTTTCACTATAGAAATCAACGGAAAATGGAAAATAATTTTAAAACATCTTTCTCCCCCCGTGTCACAAAAATTCCTTTTTACAGGTAGTATGGAATGTTATTTCACAAATTCATACCAAAGCTTTTTGTGTGACACGGGGTGGAACATATGTTTATTGACAAAAAACGATAAAAATGCTTATTTTCCACCAATTTCAAAACGATATACAACTGAAACATTATATTTTATTGAAATATTTATGTTTTATTTTTTTGCCTAAAACATAAGAAAGGATATAAGGAACACTTAATCATATCCAAGACTATTTCAAAATACGGTGATGCTTGAAACTCCGATTTCAATGGAAAATATCGTCTACCCCCCTTTTTTCAAGAGCTGGAATTATGGATAATGTACTGTTTAGCGCTGCTATTAAGACGATTTATCAATTAACATTGGACTGTTCTTTGTATTTAACAAAGATTGAATGGCCAAATTGCTATTTATATTGAATTAAATGGTTCCAAAATGTAGGCGGGAATCGAGAGTTAGCGTGCGTGTTTCTTTGATGTAAATAAAAGCTTGTGTCTGATGTAGCTTACTTAAAAACAACAAACGACAGACGAAACATGCTTGCGAGTGCTAGATAACGAAACTTTAGATGATAAAGGACTCTTAAGGCCGGTTTACACTATGCATCTTGACACATGCATCTTGGATGCATGTGTCAAGATTCACAGTGTAAAAGCCCCTTGTGTCAAATTAAATGGGTGTTGCATCTTGAACGATGGAATAGAACATGTTCTATTCCGTGCTTCAAGATGCATGGAACTGACCAATGAAAAGAAAGGTCAGAGTTGATATTGAATCATGAGCCTTATTTTTTTCCTTTAGTTTCAAAAATAGCTTCCCAAGATACACAAAAACAGAAAATACTGATTAAAACTACAATTAGAAAAAACTTATTTGATTATTATGATATAGAGGAGTTTTTGTTTTGGAATAAATATAAATTATATCTTCCAAAAATTATCATAAAAAGGAAATTAAGAATGATTTGTTCAGCTAAAATAAATATGAAAATGAAATTTGAAGGTATTGTTATTTTTTTAAGTAGATAAATTTCATCTTTACAGAGTTTTCTAAAGATGCATGCATCAAGACACATAGTGTAAATAAGAAAATGCATGAGGCAAAATTGAAGCATGAGTTTAAATGCATGTGTCAAGATGCATAGTGTAAACCGGCCTTTAGAGTATCAAATAAACAATAAAGAGGTTAGTAAATCTTTTTCGAAGTAGCGGGGAGTTTGAAAGCTTTCTATAAACGTGAACGTAAAGACAATCGACGATTTATTTGCAGACAACTTTTTATTAAAAAAGACATTCAGTATAATAAAATAAATGGTGTCAGTTTTGGAGGGTAACAGTTGAAATTGACACCCCTCGGAAAACCAGTGTCAACCTCCGCTGACGCGTCGGTTGACAATGATTTTCCTGGGTGTCAATTTGAACTGTTACCTTCCAAAACAGGCACCATTTATATAATATAACTACTGCATCACACGGGTGACATAAAAAAAAAATAAGAACAAAAAAATGAATCAAAGTACTCAGAAGTACAGAGAGCCGGGCTCATTTACAGAGTAAAATGAATTTCTTACAGAAATCATACGTTTATATTCTGATGAAAAAAATATCAATAAAAATGATAAGACACTGACAGTGATTTTTTCGATCCTAATACCACGGTCCGATTTTGTCAGAATCAGAACTAATCTGGTACCGCAGCTGAATGTAAACAAACAGGCCAGTCTGGTTCCCTCTCCTGCTTTACCTCGTATGTGTAGAGAACTACGATAACACTGATTATCAAAAATCCTTACGCTAATGAACTATGTTCTTTGACTTAGAACTGAAGTTTTCAAAGTCATTACTACTAATGTTTTATAAAGATAAAACTTCGTTTTATTTTTGTTGCTTAATTTAGCGTTTGTATTATCTCAAAAGCCGTTGAGAAGAACTATATTTTTACTCGTAACTTTAAAATGGCGACTTTGGGGTTGACTTCCTGCCTTTCAGAACAGGATGACATAAGCCGGCAATTGCTCTTTGAGCAATAAGCCCGGCTAAAAATAAGATATCCATGCTTCTACGAGTATATTAGACGGTCATCTTAGGTACAAATTGTAACTTTATTAAAATTTCGGAATTTCCAGACAAGCATAATAACGATTTCAATCTAAATATAAAGTGTATGGTGTATACTTTTAACACTCATTCTATGTAAAAACCAAAGAAATAAGCAGAGGTACACTGAAAAAATAACTAGTAAAAGTCACTAAGAACTTCAAGACTAGTAAATTTACTGTCCATAAACTTACTACCTTAATAGTACTTTTACTAAGTATTGAGTAGGTTTGTTTGATAACAGTAATAAATCTAGAATTTATTAGAAACTTTCACTAGGTTAGTAAGCATATTTACTCCCCCTTCCACGTGACACCTACTACACTCACTACACTCACTATCTTAGCTAGTTAACAGAATGATTTACTAACCACAGCGAACGCATCTGTAGGCACAATAGTTAAATTTACTAGCTATTTTTTTTCAGTGTTTGGCCACTTGATGACACCAATTCATGAAATCAAATGTAAGGATATTTTCTATTTTTAATAGCATTTATGTTTTGAATCAATCTTAATACATGTATGACCATACATGTATTTTACAACTGCTTTCAATTTATATTTTCTTCTTTTTATAAAAACTTCCTTTGAATAAATTCAAAAAAAATAAATGCGCATCGATATACAAAATGGCAACGACAACAAAAATAAAAAAGCATTTTAAACCCTTATAAGCATACGGCCCTCGGATGTAAATTAGAATTTCATTACGTTAAAAGTAAACATAAGTTTTTTTTAATCTGAGAAAAGATTCAAAAAATTGTTAATATCTGAAACCCCCAGGCGCCATTTAAATTTATAAAGAAACTTATTAACAAATCAAGCTTTGAATATCTTAACAGTGTATAATTTATCTCCATAACCATGTTCAAGGTTGTTTTTGACATATTTGTGAAAGGAGGACCATAGATCAAAGCAGTAAGAAATATGTCATATTCAGTTCGGAATGAGATATTTTCCCCATTTACTTAGAATTTAAATTTTCCCATTTCAAATTCGTAGAAAAATAATCAAACCACCCTTTAAATAACTGAGCTGAATGGACTGCAGACAATTGGTGATTGATATTTCTCCCACATAGAATATTTATCAGAATAACCCTCAAATTATCGATCATTTTGATGGTTTATTTGTATTTCTGAATATCTGGTGTAATACGAGAGAAATGAAAGACTCAGTATGTGCACAAACATAAAGGGTTTAAACGTGTCCCAATGTGTTAGAGGTTTTCTACTTACTCCGAGGTAACTTTATCATTACAAAGATCTCAAAAATTTAAAGAGAAAAAATATTTCCATAAATATGCTACATGAACCGAAAAGGGAAAAAATCGCGGTTTTTCCTCACTTCTAGTGTACAAACAATGCCCGACCCATATATGCGCAGAGGGATTTATTTCCTACCTGAAAATTATTTTAAGGGGTGCTTTTCTTTAAAAATATCATTTATGTTTCCACTTGAGACTAAATAGCTCAAATATCAAGTGTTAAAGTATCGAAAAATCGAGAGTTAATTGGAAACTCTTATTCAACATGGATGTTTTTATACTACTTCTCGTATCAAGTTTTACAGTTGAAAAAATGGTTTGTATACAAAACTATAGTTTAGACTTGGTTTTGCAAAATAATGCCACTGAGAACACCGACGAAGTAGAATACTATATGAACATTTCGAAAAACTGTACAGTTAGCCCTGTTTCAAGATCGGTACGCCATGACATCAAAGAGAAACTTGACTCCGGAGTTAAATTAATATATATGCAGCTAAGTTTCATGAATCATACCGGAACTTTGCCAGGAGAAATGGAATCTGATATTTATAAACTATTTTATTGGGAGAGAGTAACAGGCCGCCATGGACAAGGCTTATTATTTTTGAAGACAGGTTTCGAAGTACTTTCCCTCTCTACTTTAACCCTCGGTACAGAAACCATGGAGATAGAATTACAGGAAGAACCCATAGGATGCCTATTACAAAGGGATATCAGAAATATAGAAATGCACATCAGACGTATTCTTTTAAATGATTTCCAGGAAATTTCTTCGGACGGATATGGTGGTAGTTTGAATGAGAACGAAAATGTTTGCAACATACACATTAGAAACCTAACTGGTCGTGCTGTTTACTACCACGTGTGTTGTCATAAAACTATGAAAGGTGACATTGAATGTGAGGAACTGATAAAGGATACCTGGATACAAATTTTATTTTACTGTATATATTTTATGTACTTTATAGGAATCATGTTTTGTCCATATCTTGTACCCAAATATTTATACAACACCAAGTTTCAAACGCTTGCTTACAATGTGAACTTTTTAAAAAAAGAAAAAGAAACAATCAGGATTGTGAAACAATCTTGTCCGGAGAAAGCAAATTATTTAGATATCAATAATTTAAAAGCGATGAAAAATTTTTACAAACGTATAAAAAAATTGAATGAAAATGAGCCAAAACAATTTAACATTTCAGAACTTCAGTTACGCGTGGAACCTCATCGTATCATTCCACCAAACGATGTTCCTGTTGGTATTTTTGATTCTATTTATAACTCATTTTTCCGTTGTAAAATCCGAAAAACGAAATTCTTTGAGGCATGTTGTAAAAGAAGTATTTGTGGTCCATTGATTAAGCATTGTCCTATTTTAGAGAATCTGACATGGATTTCTTGTTTTAAATTACTTAAGTTTCCCGTCACTGTTACGCTGACCATTACTCCATGGATCATTAGAGTTTTTATCTTTTACAAATTTGAAAATGAAGAGTTAGAGACAAAGAAAGAAGAAGCCACAAAACGAAATTTGGATGTTCACTTCGCCTATTTTCCGGGAAGCTTAGTTAGTTTTTTTACGCCTGTGCATATTTTGTTCTTAATTTGTTATGCTGCCGCATTGACAGCTCCAGTGCTATTCAAAATTTTAGGATTGTTTCAAAATATTAAAACAAAGGGAGTCATTATTTTGAAGATTAAGGATATAAAGCAAAATATAAGATATATTGTCCAAAAGTGTTTCAGAGATATGAATAAAGTATCATTCAATGAATCGTTTGAATGGGTCATTGGAATCCTTCTTTATCCTTTTGAAACGTGTGGACTTTGGGCTTGCCTTTTCTTTGGAGTATACTGGGCTTTTTTATTACCTGTTTGCATTATTGTTTTGTGCTTTAATTGTTTTCCGACTCTGAATATTTTTATGCGTCTTGTTTTTCATCTGGTCTTAATTTTGTTTCCCAATAGAGAATTTCCTGAAATAGATCGTTTGCCTCCACATTCGACAAAATGTTTTCATTTTTTTCAATTCATAACCATCCTTCTGTGTTTATTAGCAATGATCTCTAGTGTTTTATTGGCAGTGGAATTTTTTGTGTTTTTCCTTGAAATAATGGTATACACTCTTATTGGAATAATTTTGAATGCCTCGCAAACGCTTAAATTTGTGTCATTGTTTTTCATGCTTTTTGTGTATGCAAAAGATTGCTTGGGTAGTGTTACTAAGAAATACCAAATTTTCAACCAAGCTATAAATAAGGCTCTTTTGGAGAAAGCCAAAAATGAAGATGAAACTATCGCCTGGCGGTCAGCAAGTGAACAACCAAACACAGCTTTTCAAATTAAGGTCAACCTTAACGACGATGGAATACTAGTAGCAGAAGTTGCCAGAGTTCTTTTGTTTTTGGATAATGAGGACGTACCATATATTTCTCGAGATTTCTTTTTCAAAGTAGCATACAAGAAGTATAAGGGATGTCCCGGTAGCCTATTAAAAAATTTTTGCCAGGCACTGCGTCAGTTTTGTACTATCATTCTATTTCTTTTATTTGTGATGGTTGTTGTGATGGCTTTTGGAAATGAGTATTCAATATCAGGTTTTAACCAGACGTTGGCAACACTTGCCGGGGGATTTTTACCTTGGATTTTTAGAAACATTCTGTTCAAGCCTCCACATGAAATAGAACTTGACATTAGTAGTGTTTCCTTTAGCAATTTATTAAACGAAGTAATTCGTGAGCATACAGAAGCCTGGCCCGTTGCTGATATTGATCTTCAAAATAGTGGAACAACTGTTCCCGGAGACAACATCATAATAAAAACTTATAAAAAAGAATACGAAAGTGATGAAATTGAGATTTTCTTATTTTAAAATGTACAATTTGTTTCATTGTCAAATCGAAGTTATGCTTTTACTTATCTCAGTATTTCAGTGTTATTAAAAAGAATCGTAAGAGTGCAGGTTCTTTTTTAAAATATACATACTTTTAAACATATAAATATCTTTATTGAACTTGGATGTGAGATGCAAATTATACTCCTTTGCAAAAGAGCTTATTGCATTACATACGTGATATAGACTTTTATACTTAGTATGAGAAAATTTATTGTCATATTAAGTAGGCGATTTATCTTTTTATGCTTCAACAGTATTTTTGTCTGACCTTAGATTACTAGGAAATGGTTAAGGTGTGAAAAGAGTATTTAAGGTGAAATTTAATATCTTGCTATTTCCCCTACTTTCTTGTTTAATTTTTTAATTTTTGTGTTTTCACATGTGCGTGATCTCTATAAAATATAGACAATAGTGCATTTTCATGTGTTTTTGTTTTTTTTATTAATAAGCATTATATAAATTTTTATCACATAATTTTCATTAAATGATTTTGTTCTCTGTTTAATCTTCTAAATCATGTGTGATTTTCATCCTTTATATATTATATTTGGAATTACATGTACTTGCTTTTGAAGTATGCCGTATGACACTTTTTGAAATTATTTATTAAATTTATTCCATTGCACATTTTTTTTAGGTAATAGACAAATAATTGTACAATTACAAGCGTCATCCGCGTGGCGCAGTGGTTAGAACGTCTGCTCTAAGGTCATGAAAGAAGTGATCCTTACGTCGCGGGTTCCGGATCCGACCGTGGAACGTAGAAACCGGTCTTTTGGATGAGACTGTATCAAGCGATCGAGTACCCGTGTCACAGAAGGTGCCGGGCCGAAAAAGATCCCTCACTGCTGAAGTGCCTGTATATAACATGACGAGTATATGAGTGAAAAATGAGTGAAAAATTTTTGAGAGATACCTTAAACAACACACAAACAAACAAACAAACGATTACCCGCCCCTATTTGAACACCGCATATTATACCAATCCGTATTAACATGAAAAACGTAAGGACTTATTTCCAGTGAAATTTCCAGTGAAAATATCCTACTTTTGGGATCAATATATTAAATTTCATTAAAGAAAAGTTTAATCTTTGCTATGAAGCCATACGGGGACATCAGTGTTTCACAAACACATTTTGTTTTAACTGGTGGTCGCGAGAAAATAATATAGCGTGATGCATAACGCATGGAAACAAAGGACACTGTTTTGACATTTTAATTCTTTAACATAGAAAATTATTTTGCGCACCCAGTTAAAGTAACAGAGGCCCAATAAACTTAAGGTGTACGATTAGAGGGCATTTTACCAAAGCATTTGAAAGAGCAGAAACAAAACCAACAATTTTCTCCTTGTTGATTTCACTTATTCTGTAAGATGCTATAAAACATGAGATATAAGAGGTTCTCCCTTAAAGTGAGGAAATATTTTATGCCCCACTCGCTTCTTTTTTTATTGGTTAATTTAATTTTTTGTTGCCTTCTTTTTTTTTTTTTTCTTTTTACAATTTTCTGTTAAAAGTGTCTGACCTGATTGAATTCTTTTACATTCAACACTTAATAAATGTACATGTTAAACAGAAGATAGTTTGCTATTTGGTTTTTTGCTTATTTGTTCAAATCGTACAGTCTTTTTAAAGTAAAGTTTTGCCGTAGTTTCCTTTTAATTTTTCAAGTTCTAAGAGCTGGAGTCAGCTGCAAACTTACTAAATAAATATTGATAAACACTTTCAGAGGTCAAATTTTTTTACTCGTGTAGCAATATATAAAGTTTTCATCAGCTTATGGAGTAAATATCTCCCAAGTTGCTCAATACTCTTGAGCAGGCTCCGAGTATGATAAGTTTTTAAGACAAACTAAAGCAGTACATAGGCACACGGCAATTTTTATTATTTTTTTTTTGTTGTTTTTAGATCCATCACTGGTTGCTATCTTTACTTTCACCGTTATATACATATATACTTATAATGGTATGCATCAAAATCATTAGAAAAAACATTTAAGTTTAGTTATTTTGTAAATATTAATCAGTTTATTCCAATTAACGTGGGCAGCATCAATTAAACATTAAAATGAATGATGATATTTGAGGGAAAAATTGTAAAGTCAGATTTATTTTGTTTCTATAGTCATACTTTTACAAAATGTTGTGCGAAATTGAACTTTATCTATTCATAATCTTACTGCAATGCCAAAAACAGTTTGTATTCTTTTTTAAATATTTCACTAGATATATGAAAACAATTTGTTTCTTATTAGAACTATCCTTCAGGTAAAAATCCTTTGTACTTATTGGACCAGTCACAACCCGCTGGTAACCGCACGATTAAGTAAGGAGAAATATCTCGCATTGATAATTCTGTGAAAATGAGAATTGATATCGGATCCACGGCCATGAAATCAACCGATTTTACTGACAAAATAAACACTTTAATATTTAATAAAATATGCATTTACTCTATAATCTACATGCACATACTGGTCTGTAGGGTAATTTCAGAGATAAAAATGGCTACCGGAACAAATAGAATCATATTGCTTGTGACTCTGTTCCTCTTTGTTCATGTAATCTGTAAGTACGTTTGACAATTCTATTTCATTTTTTACTCTATCCATACATTGAAATATGTAAAATCCTATTTCATTAAATTTTATTCTGTGGTATAAAAATATTTGCGGATGAAATCGGAACTCTCATATTATAGAAAGAAAAGCTGTGTTCACATTATGCTGTTTGAAATTGCGAAATATCTTTCCAACAACACGAAAAATAATTAATTCACAATGACACTATGTTGGAAATATTCTGTAGAATTCTCATTAAAATGTTTTTAATGGTATACAAAAAATTGGGGATAAGAGATGGGTATCCAAGTGTTACAGACGTAAGGACATACGGATGGAAATCCAAATCATGACATATCTCTTCTTGAAATAATGACAGATTCAATCATACCATTTTCATTCTAGGTTTTGTCACAGGGCAGCAAAACAATTGCAGATAAATGGAATGCACAGATAATTGTATAAATGTTCGGAGTCTATTAAATTGCAGCGGTCTCAACATCAACAAATTTCCAAAAAGCTTCAAAAAAGCCATTGGAAACTTAGCCATATATCTATCTTACATGTATAACAACTTCAGTGTTATATCTGCTGAAACATTCACAGATGTCCCCAGACATATCTTGCATAAAGTCAAATCCATATACTTAAAGGGGAACTGTTATGATTAATCAAATACCGGGCTTTTTCACAATTTCAAAATCTTTGTGCTTTAGATATAAGCAGCTGTGGACTACAGAATACTTCCTTCAGAGGGGTGTGTTTGCTGAATCTCTAAAAATAAAGTATTTAAACTTGAATGATAAGATGCTTCAATTTAGGGGATATCCTGAAATGGAAATATCTCGTTTGATTGCTTTACAGAGTCTCTTAGTTGAGTTGATGTCTTTTCTGGATTTCAATTTAATGAGCCATTTACAAATTTAAAAAACTTGAATTTCACACAATAGGATCTTCTTTTCATTTAACAAATGTCACATTTTATGGCTTATCTAAATCACCCATATTCTATCTAAACATGTTGTTTAAACACTATGATTGTATTTTGCGACATCAGTGATGATTTATTATGTTATTTCCATCTTTAAAAGGATTTGAAATAAACTTTTCAGGTAAGTGTAACGAAGTTCCTGCTTTGCGAGCTCCAAAATGCCTCTAAAACAGATCTCTAGAGTATCTTAATCTGTCTGGCCACATGAAAACATTTCCAGGCAGCAGTATCATTCTCTCTTAGAGGAATTGTGAGTATTTATTTAACATCTGTGCAAGATCAGTTAATATTAGCGACAACTTCATTATAGGGGTGTCCGTCGATCCTTACAATACTCGACTCGGTAAATGTATCGAAGAATTAGATGTGTCGTATAACCATGTAACTGCAATTAATACTGAATTAGTTTTACATTTATTACGTTATTATCCAAAACTAAAAGCCATAAGAGCCCAAAAAATAAATCCAAAACAGACTCCATTCTCATTTCCTGAATCTTCTTCTCTAGGCAATAGGCACCTCAACGTTTACCATTAGAATTTCAAACCATTTGCGAGTCTTGGATCATTATTATCATTCAAATATTTACATTCACAACATTCATAACATGTCCTATAAGAACACAGAAATAAGATTTATTGGAAGTAATGTGGAACAACTCTACTTCAGAAAAACAAACTTCCCTTGCAATTTTTTGACTCCCTTGAATACCCCAAAATCAAAAATTCTAGATATTTCAGATGATCTATGAAATACATCACAAACTGTTCAAATTCTCGATTAATTTGGAATCTGTAGCTGTCTCAAATGTCCAGTTGAGTTTTGCAGAATATTCTGAAAGCCAGTATTTATTCAATAACCTTTCAAAAATCGAAAAGTTGGATTTGAGCATGAATTCCCTAAAGTTCTTACCATCGTATCTATTTCGCGACCAAACCAAATCGACAATAATCTGTTCTACTCCATTCCATTTACACTATCAATGATCGGACTACCTTAAACACTGGTGCCAGAGTGTGATGACTACCATGACTGGAAAAATTTCAAGAAATGTCATGTTTCTCGTGGCACCGAGATTGGGCCAGGACTGGGGCCAGACTCCAAATGCCCATTTACCCCCAAAATAATAACCAAATCCTCCGTTCCTACCCACACTCCACCCAACACCCAGCCCCGTACTGTCTGTGAAGAGTTGTAGAGTTTGAGTATCTTAAAATTGGGTTCTGATAACTGAGACACCATTGTATGACCGGAGAAAAACTTTGTAGATGGTCCGACAGTCTTGTGTGTCGCTCCTACATGTAGTTAAACTATAAATATTCCCAAAGTGATTTTAATTTGTCAAGTGTCAGTTGACGACTAAGAAAATTTGGGTCCACAAAAAGGAAAATCGCGCGCCTTAAGAATGCAAGATAAATTTATTGCCTATATGTTGTTCAGTTTGCTAATGCACGAAAAGGGCAAATTTCTCCTTAAGTACACAGCTTATCGACGAACCAAATGTGGTCGTGTTATCAAAATAAAAGAACATCAATGCTCGAATATTTGACTTTACATACTGTGGAATCTCTGAAAAAATTACTGAATTTTCATAGGAATATGGCAAATGATGTATAAGTCTCATGTTCCCATTTTAACGGTCCAATCCAAGTAGTGATATTTTAGGGTTTACAAAGGGGTTACATAAAAGCTCAACTACTCGGTTGAGTTGTAACTCTTTGTTAATTTTTGTGTATGCTTTAGACAGGTTTGGATGAGCCCGAGAGAATTTTACTTTACCATATCGCCCAAGGACCAGGATACTGTTGGTTAAAACATAGTTTGAAACCCTCAAGCAAAAGTTGTGAATTAATGTTCATAACTTTGTTAAAGTTTTTGAAGTGAGTCAAATTTTATTCCCCTCCGTGGAATCTATTCTGTTCAATCTGCTTGTAGAAAATTACGCAGATACTTTTAGACTCTCCTTATATGTCCAGGTCGACGGGGAACTTGGCCTTGTGGACGTGGCATCTGCGGAAATTCAGGTGCTGTGAGTTTTACCCCCCCCCCCCCCCCGTTCCCCCCCCCCCCCCCGAGGCTTGACTGGCTAACCGATTGGCGCTATTCTCTTCTTTTCCTTTGTTTTTACAGGAGGCATGTTTTTCGAGTCATCAAACACGTTGTTACTGTTTGCTTAAACAAAAATTTCTTGGGGATTTTTATTAATATTATTATCATTTTATAATATTTTATTAAACAAACGCAAGCATTTAATTCTGTAAATAAGCAGAGAAGTTACATTTACAGAAACGTTTTTCTTTATAATAAACTATTTCTAAGATCTTTCAAAAATGTTTTTTTTTTGTCAATCGTCTTTGTCCTCTGTCATGTCATACTTATCCGATAAATGAAAAAGTTCTTTAAATCATTAAACATTTTGGATTTGAACTCAGAAGTTTGCTCTTTCAACTCAAAGAGAATGGGTGTTTTGCTATATACAGGTTATTCGAGTTACCATTTGTAATCGTAACATGTCATTTTATTGCTGTTCGCATAACCAAGTAGAGAGTTATGATTATGTAACGTGCACACAATCATGAGCGTTGCCGTCTCTTCATATCTGTCCTTTCCGTGCTCTTATTAAATGTAAATATTCATAAGGATAACTCGAGATAGTTAGACAGATATGCATACAATACTTCACAGTATATTTTTAGCATACTGTTGTATACACAAGTAGATCGTTATTATTTTGAGGGATCATGAACGACACAAAGTTATGACGGAGATTAAAACAAAATAAAAAGTTTTCACGCGAATTGATTCTATCTTTTCACAAGCAAAAATGCCCACTTCCTCCTTAAATAATGTTTTATTTGAATCAAGAACAATTAAGATTTTTCTATAACCTGCCTGCATCAGACTAAACGACATGCTTTATCAACTCATGTTATCTATCGAAGTTTTAAAACAGTACACATGCATATTACATAAGTTATCAGGAGACCTTTATTCAACATGGAGGTTTTAATCCCACTGCTTGTGTTGCTTTTTTCTGTGAAAACAATGCATGGTTTGGAAAATCAAAGTGTGGAATTGGTTTATAAAAATATTTTAAACGGAGAACGAAAAAATTACGTCATGAATTTATCGAAAGGTTGTTCAGTTAGTCCTGTCTCAAGTATGATACGCCATGACATCAAACAGAAACTAGACTCTGGAACTACTTTGATAAAAATGCAGCTTAGTTTCATGAATCATACCGGGACTTTGCCAGGAGAAACGGAGTCTGATATCTATAAACCATTTTATTGGGAGAGAACTACAGGTCGCCATGGACGAGGCTTATTATTCTTGAAGACAGGTTTTGAAATTTTATCCCTCTCAACTTTAACCTTCGGCACAGAAACAATGAAAATAGATTTAATGGAAGACCCCATAGGATGCTTATTACAGAGAAATATAAAAGAGATAGAACGAAATATCAGGCGTATTCTTTTAAATGATTTTCAGGAAATCTCTTCAGATGGATCTGGCGGTAGCTTAAAAAGCAATGAAAATGTATGCAACTTGCACATTAGAAATGTTAATAGACGTGCTGCTTTTTACCATATATGTTGCCATAAAACAATGAGAGGTGATATTGTTTGTTCGGAGTTGATAAAGGATATCTGGGTACAGATCTTATTTTATTGTATTTACTTCATGAACTTTATTGCAATCATGTTTTGCCCTTATCTTATACCCAAATCCTGGTACAAAATCAAATATCAGACATTTGCATACAATGTTACTTTTATCGAAGAGAAAGGAATAATAGAAATTTTAAATCAATCCAAACCAAAGGGAAAAGACTACATTGATATCACGGAACTGTCAGCAATGAAAATTTTTCAAGACCTTCTTTCTAACATGGAAAAGGATGATCCAAAACGATGCAAGATTTCAGAACTTTATTTACGCGTTAAACCTGATCGACTCATCCCACCAAATGATGTACCTGTTGGTATTCTCGAGTTTATCTATAAATCACTCTTCCTCTGTAAAATTCGAAAAATTGAGTCTTTTTCAGCATGTTGTGACAGCAGTATTTGTGGACCTCTAGCGAAACTATGTCGAAAATACAAAACACCTACATGGTATGGTTGTTTTAGAAAACTTATGTTTGTTGCCACATGTGTTCTTATCATAACGCCATGGATCATAAGAATTCTTATCTTTTACAAATTTGAAAATGCAGAGTTTGAGAAGAAGGAAGAACATGCCAAAGAAAGAAACTTGGAGGTTCACTTTGCATTTTTCCCGGGAAGCTTAGTAAGTTTCCTTACACCTTTACATATCTTATTTTTGATTTCTTATGCTGCCTTATCGGTAGACGTTATACTTTTTTGGTTATTGGGATTATGCCTAAATATAAAAAGAAAGAGGTTTATAGCTTGGAATATTAAACAAAATATAGAAAGTGTTGTCCGAAAGTGTTTCAGGGATATGCATGGATCTTCATTTAAAGATTCATTTGTTTGGGCAACAAGTGTCCTACTATATCCATTCAAAAAGTTTGGAATTTTAGCTTTTCTCTTCTTCGGAATATATTGGATTATTCTATTACCTGTGTGCATTACTGTTGTTTGCTTTTATTGTATTCCAACTCTTAATATTTTTGTGCGTCTAATGTCTCATCTTCTAGGAATAGTATTTCCTGGCATTAAAATCCCAGAACTGTTATTGAAAAGAAAAGACGGATTTTTGCAGAAACAAGACATTGGACGCTTGCCAAAAGATTCGACAAGGTGTTTCCGTTGTGTTCAGTTCCTGACCATCCTGCTATGTTTGCTAGCGATGATGTCTAGTGTTATACTGGCAGTGGAAGTTTTTGTGTTTTTCGTGGAAATAATTGTCTATACTTTGATCGGCATCATTTTGAATGCTTCTCAAACTCTCAAGTTTGTGTCATTAATTTTTATGCTATCCTTGTATGCACGAGAATGCTTTGGAAGCGTGACTAAGAAATATCAAATTTTCAACCAAGCTATTAATAAAGCGCTTTTGGAAAAAGCAAAACCGGAGATTGACAAAATATCTTGGCAATCAGCAGATAAGCAACCAAACACAGCTTTCCAAATCAAGGTTGATGATCATAGATCAAATCAAACATATCTAGTTCCGGAATTTTTTATATCAGATGGACTCCCTCAAAGTAAAAATTGCTCGAGTTTTGCTATTTTTGGATAATCATGACAAACCCTTTATTTCTCATGATTTCTTTTTCAAGTTAGCCTACCAGAACCATAAGGGATGTCCAGGTAGTCCTCTTAAGAATTTATGTCAGGCACTGCGTCAATTTTGTATTATTATCTTATTTCTTTTCTTCGTGATGGTTGTTGTGATGGCTTTTGGAAATGAGTATTCATTATCAGGCTTTAACCAGATGTTGGCAACACTTGCAGGGGGATTTTTGCCATGGATTTTCAAGAACATTTTATTTAAACCTCCAAATGAATTGGAAATTGATACAAATAGTATATCCTTTAGCAATTTATTGAATGAGATCATTGGTAGCTATACAGAAGTTTGGCCTGTTGCTGATATTGATTTTGCAGAGCAATCATCCATCGATACAAACAATTCCAATAGCAAAATCATAATGATCAAACATGATGAACGAAATCACAAAAGCTTTGAAATTGAAATGTGTTAATCTTGAAATGCAAATCATATTTTAAAAAATATTATTCAATTGTCAAAATTTTATGAATCTTTTTAAAAGGTGCAATATCATACCAGTATACTGGGAAGATACTGTATGAATTTTTTCTAAGGATAATGGACAATATAGTTGAATTTATTTGAAAAATACTAGGGGACTTTACTGAATGTCAATGATAGATCACAAATTGTTAACGGTAGTGCGTCAATTTCGCTTTGTTAGATTTTTGTTTACTGTTTTTAATACAATTTCTATATTTTTGATTTATAGACTTTTAGTTTCAAATTTCAAGTGAATATTAGAGCTAAATTTAAGTTTGTGAGAGTCCAAGGGTGTATGTTAATATTACGGGCACTTTAATTCGTAGTTTTCAAAATTGCCAGATAAAAAAGTGTTTTCATTCTTAAATGCTATAGAAATTTGTAAGCCATTTGAAAGTCATTATATTGAACCAAATCTTTCGAAGGTCAAATCTATAATGTATATACGTACGTGCCTCTTAAGGAAAAATTGTCCTCTTCATACCAATTGTAGTTTTTTACATTATAGATAATGCAATTCCAAATTCAAAGCCTTAAGTTTTTGTTGGCATTTCTGTTAATTTTAGATTCATGCCATTGAATTAGTTGGTAATGAAATCATGCACACTCTTTTTAATAATTCTTATTCATGGCGATTCATGTTACAGGACAGCAGAAATGTTTATTAGTCCCTAGACATAAAATTTGGTTGGATAATTATATGTGTTGCCAGGTTTTGTGCATAATTTTGATAGTGACAGACAAACAAAATCCAAGAACATTGATCCCCCAGGACCACGTATGATTCAAAAGATAACCCATTGTATATTATTTGAAATCCCAAATACATGTATTTTGCAATATGTATGTATTATCTTCAAATGTTACCCTAGGAATAGTTGTTTTTCAATGTTTTCTTTTTTTATTTGTTGAATGACTGTAGAAAAGTGAACTCTTTTGATTACATAAATTCATACTTTGTCGGCTACATCGTCCCATCAAGATTGTGAAGTAATTTAACTAAGGCTATCTTTACAAAATCGTTTACTTGCCCTCTCCCAACCCACTGACAAAAAATGTCCCGATTCAAAACTTCTTTTACCTCAAGAATACGATTTTTTTTATCATTTCATGGTATTCTCATCCCATTAAAACTACTTAAACAACATATTTTCAAGTATATTAATTTTTCTCCAAATTACCGACCTAATTTTTTTTATCCTGAGTTAGGAGAGGGCAAGCAAACAATTTTTAATGATGTTCTAGGTCTGACCAAATACCAGTTTACTAAAAAGTAAAATTCTTATTTATCAAAAAGTTATTTCAACATATATTGTTAAAATTTGACTTTTCATGATTACTGGATGTTTAACATATAAATTTTGTGATTGTTGTTATGCAATAAACTGAATATACTTACATCTAGTTGGTTTTGATATGAAATACATAAATATATATAATAATTACATATAGGGATAGCGAACAGTATTCAAGCTCAAAAGTCCATCCAAACAATATAATCAGGAGCAGATCAAACTTCTAAAACATCAGACGTGGGATCAGGTGTCATGAAGGAGTGAGCATCCTCTGCTGACCGGTCATACCCGCCGTGTGTTTCTTGTCATACTCTGGGGAAAAAAGAAAAAATCAGCGCGTAAATAATGGCCTAAGAAATTAAAGTAAATTATTAAAGTACATGTATGTATTTTCTATAAATTATACCCAGGTCCTCCCATCTCAGGCTGTGATAAATTAAAACAAATCTCTTTCGTTCTATTTCTAATAGTCTTGCGCATCGATGTGACGGGAGACATATACACTATATGCGTAGGTCTGGATATTGGCTAGTTATTTTGTATTGCGTTGTACTGCGATATTTTTACTCGCATTACGATATGCGCTGAAAAATTTTCCACGAAAATTTAAATGGTATTTCTTTAATATATTGACTTATGAAATACAGAATGTACATAACTCTGAGGAAGGGTAGATCAGAAGGGGAAAGATTTGGTGAAGAACAGCAAGACAAAATTTACACTGGTGAGTGGCGTGGCCAATAGGCCTCTTGTGTATTTTTTTTATCAACAATGGTTTGAGGTAAAAATTTGTATAAAGTAGAGGTTGTTTTACGCTGACGCGCTAACACACAACAGGCTGTTACGCCAACACGAGATCGAAAAACACGCCGTCGCGCTAACACACAGCTCGCGACGGTGTGTTGCTTGAAAGAGTGTTAGCGTGAACTCGTGTTGTGCGAAGTCGTGTTAATGACAGCGTGTTGCGTGTTAGCGCGTCAGCGTGTTGCGTTAACTCGTGTTAGCGTGACAGCGCGCTGTGTGTTAGCACGACGGCGTGTTTTTCTTAACGCGTTGATAAGCTTTTGCAAATGGTCCTATCCGGACATCATTGTCACAGCGTTAATTCTCCTTTGCATGGAGTTCATCTGTGTGTTTATCCTTTAAACAGGGATATTATTCAACCCTTTCAACACGGCAGCCTGAGTTGAAAAAGACCAGCTTGAGCATTTCAAACCCTTTCATCTAATCAGCCCAACAGATGTTCAGTGAGAAAAAGAAGGCCTTAAGGGAGACCAGTCGCTTGGGTAAATGTGATTGTTTGCGAGAAGATCTTGACACACCCTGGCTACATTGGGAAGGGGGTAAGCACATTGGGAAGGGGGCAGACATACGGCGCGCGCATGCGCCAGTGAGAGAAACATCAAGGTTAAGTTGACAAGCTCAAAAACCCAAATCGTGCAATTGGTCTCTTTCAGTTTTAAGATGAACGTAATGCTTATGATAGCATACTGTATTAATAGCAGTTTCTTAGAAGTAAGGTGGCGATTAAACAGTTAGCAAGATGAATAACTCGATCTTGGCGTGGCTTTGTTACGCGTAAATATCATCGTTACGGTTGGGTTGAAGCCATATCAGGCCCTTTCTGACGACGGATAGGATGTTCTATGGAGAAACAATTTTGCAAGCAACTGCACAGCAACCTGTTAATGCCTTTGTCTATACTTAGGCAATGTAAAAGTTAGACCCCATGGAACTTCCGTCAACTGTAACAAGATTATTAGAAATTCATACTATCTGTAAATATTGTAAAACAATGTGTATACATCAGGTGCCTCAATTGACACAAGAAGATCGTCGAAAACCTTGCCGTCACAAAATTGCACGATTTTTTTGAACTTTTTAAAACTTTCCCTAGATGACGTCCTTCATTTCACGGTTACGTAATTTTGAACACTGATTTTAGTGCATAGTACCTAAGATTTTCATCTGACCAGTTTTCGTAATTTTAAGTCATGCGATAAAAAATGCTTATTTTGTTAGTATGTTGTTTTTCCTTTTAAGTATACTACATGTAGTATACATGTAAACTAATTTGAGGTGAATCAATATCTTCTGGAACTATTAGGGGAAAATGTTAATCTTTGTTCTTCATACATCTCTGATAAAAAAGAAAAAGAATAATCTGTCGAAGTAGTTTACATCTTTAAAAAGGTTCATAAATACACTGTTGAGAGATAACTATTAATGGGATATACACCTATTGCTCCTGCATAAATCTGTTATGTTTATATGTCTTTTCTGCAAAATCTTTAAGTTGTAATGCTGTGAGAAGATACGAGAAAAAGATCACCTTAGCCGTAAAAACATGTATTAATCAGCTATATTAGGCAATGCACAACTATACGACTGCAAAAAAGAGATATCGACATGGTCCATACAAGGTATTTCATATTTATTTCATCTCCATATCATTCATTCCTCTTTTCAAGTTTTATACGTGTTTCTGAACTTAAAATTGTTTGATGTTAGTAATTAATTGTTTGATTTGTAGAGGCAAATACGAAAGTCGAAGGGACTACGTGTTTCTCTCATTATGTCTAGCTGTGATTGTTTGTCATTTAATCTGTCCCACTAGGTTTTCCGGATACTTTCAAATCAATCGCAGCTTCTTGGACCTTTCCAACAACAAAAAATCCAACCTCGAATGCGTTTCGTAGGGCTTCAATGTCAAACCCCGCCCCTCTTTCACATACATTTGAATAAAGATAGGAACACCTCTTCCACATAGAGATTGGAACTTATTTTCATTAAATGTATAAAGAACTACAAACATATTTCGGTACTACAGAGGAGATAATCAAATCTGTATATTCAGTACATTCTATAATAAGACCCCATTTTGTTTAGATTTTTTCTACATTATATGATATATATTCCAAGCGCTTGCTGGAGAGACCTAAGATATTGCAAATGGCTTCCTTTGAAGATTTTTGACAAATATGCTGATTCATTGATTGTTAGAGACACCCAATAAAATTTTTTTTCTGTAACATGCTTGTCCTATTCCGGTTGTATACATTAAACGGGATTCGGACGAAACATATCAGGAAGGAGTTATATTGCTTTTACTATTTGTATAATTAACAAACACTTAATATCTATTTGACAAAATATCAAATATCATTGTAAGAACAGGTAACGATCATCAATCTCTGGAAAAAAAATCTCAAAATCAAATCTGTTTTAAATTTTTGGTTGCAAATTTCTGATCAAAATTTGTCTGTAGTCGTAAACTTTGCACATTTGACACACTTAGATCAATTCGGCCAACAAGCAGCCTTGGTAAGTAAAGAGGATTCAAATTTGTTCAGTTGAAGAGCTATGCATTTTACCAAAAGGTAAGAATTAAAACTGGCTAAAATTTAATGGCATCTTTTACGATATCATTATTCATATGAAATCCTTAGGTAGTGTAAGCTCTGATTAGTCATAGAGAGCAACTTGACATTGCATTATAATAAATGAGCATAGCCGTGGAGACTAAGGTGAATGATATCTTTTAAGGCGTGGATGAGGTAATTGAAATAAGTAATTATAATTTACTGGAATGAAATACATTTCTTCAAAGTAATTGAAAGTAGTTTGCTTTCAAAAACAAGGACTGAATGTATTTAAATTCGAGTACATTCCAAAAATGTCATGTATTTTTCAGATACGTTTCAAATACTTTATTTTTTCTAGTAAAATCTTTAAAAAATGTTTTATAATGATGCACAATAGTGCTCTTTGATATAAGCTTGTGTTTATCAAATAATTAAATGCTCAATAATGTTATGCAACATAAACACACTGCCCAGGGCAATCAGAAAGATTAAATCTAATAATGATGCTGCTTCAAATTATTTACGTATATGTTTTTCAATTTTTTAAAAATAAACCTAAAGTAATTGGTATGTATTTAATAACATTCTTCAAAATAATTTATTAGACATTTTCAAGTGTATTGATAATATTGTCAATTACTTGCAATTACAATTACATCGATTTTAACAAATGTTCTAAATTACATTTCAAGTAATTGATCCCAAGTATATTAAAATGATTAATAGCTTGTGGGTGTTTTGCTTCCTTTAACACTTTTAAATTTGTCACAAACACTTTATGAAAATTTAAATTCTCGCTTGATTGATTAAAGTGAGACATGCTGTACAATGACAATGATTTTTTAATCTCTTAAATGTACAAACATACATTGTAGAGAGGAGGTAGGAAAAGATACAAACACAGAGAAAAAGAATACAAATTAGACTTTTTTATGTTTGCTGTATTTGGCTCTGTTTATTTTCCACCAGCTTTTGGTCTCAAGAAATAATTCTGAACATCAAATTGCACTGATGAGCACCACGAGAGCGATTTCCTTTAATCGAGACTGTTCCGTGACTTTATCCTAGAATTGCACAGTGATACTAGTGTCTGGCATATATAATGGCTATCAGAAGAAATAGAATCATAATGCTTTTGGCTCAGTCCATTTTCGTTCATGTAATCTGTACGTTTGTTGGACAATTCTATTTTATTCCTTTTTATCAAAACAGTGAAATATGCACAAATTCTATATGAACGAAGGAGCATTATAGAAAGTATTTAATACTCCATGAAAAATTGTTTCCTCTATCACAAGGTTTCGATGATTTTCAATTACTGGGTTTTACCCATTATGCATTGTGCGCGCGCCATCTTGTAGGGCAAGCGTTATCGAAGGGAAGAAAGTGATCAGTGCGTGTAATCGGATTACAACTTCAGCTATGGGAACCACTTGTGCTGTTTAGGGCTGTACAAGGCATTCCAAGCCTGGAGATACCGTTATGAAGTTTTGGATACTTTGATCAAACTTTTCGATGGATTCTCAAGGGATGTTCTTCACACTTTTTTGACACGGGATACTGTTATTTGGCCTATTCTTAAGACCTATCACTGTTTGATGTTAGCCTGTTCACGAGTAACAGTTTCACAGGTTTGAGCTACATACGAAGTCACAGTCAATGTTTAAAACACTTCTTCACAGTGCTTCGCCACCTCCTCTTTTCACATTACTCCATATCCCCCCTTATGCAGTTTATCAAGGACCTTCGAGAAGTCTCCATCAAAAGACGCAGGCCTGTGAGTCCCTCCAAACTAATCCAACAGAGATAACAGAACAGGCTTGGTTCCTGTGCCACTCAGATTCATGACAAATTGCATTAAATCCTCAGCCTTTGATTCTTGGATAATGGGCAGTTGTTTTGTGGAGGCCCAGCTGGTGCAACTGGTACTTTTTCGACTTTGACTAGGTCTTTTTTTTTCTTTGTCTTGGCAGAGGTCAAGTCAATGTCTTGAATTCTTTTGTATTTAAGGTTCAGAGAATTTGGAAACATCCAGAGCGCCTTTTACGGTCAGAGTTTTATTTTGTCTAATTTTCACTGCAGGTTCTACAGCAAATAGGAGAGCTGCGACATGTGAGCAAACCTCACCGATCCCTGTCATGCATGTGTAGTGTGCTATAGTTGCATTCATTTCCACCATTTCTACCATCAACCATGGTCTCAGATTTAAGTCAGACATGCGTTGTGAATGCTTTTGAATGTTTCACTTTTCCTAAAAGACCTAAAAGAGAATTATTTAGATACACCACAAAATATCAGAAAATATTCATTTATTCACATAAAATCATAGAACGCACTGTTCTCTTTCAGTAGGCCTATATAGATTTTTTAAGCTGACACATGTAATATTACAGTAAAATGTATGAAACTCCAACTATATAAAAGAAATTCGGTGTTCACATTTTCACATATTTCTCCAATCAAAACAAAAACCAAATTAGGCCACAGTCGCACTTAGTTGGAAAGATTCGGTGTAAAATTCTCATTAAAATTTATTCAGTGGTATAGAAAAAGTTATGGATAAAAGATGGGTAACCCAAGTGTTACGCACTTAAGGACATGCAGTTGGAAATCCCCATCATGTAATACATTTACCAAATATAAAGTCTCTACTGACAGATAATTCAATTCCATTTTCATTTTAGGTTTTGTCACAGGGCAGCAAAACAACTGCAGGATTACAGAATTCGTCGATAAATGTGGAAATGTTGGAAGTTTATTAAATTGCAGCGGTCTAAAGATCAATACATTTCCAAAAAGCTTCCCAACAGCCATCGGAAACCTTGCCATAGATCTATCTTATAACAACTTCAGTGTAATATCTACTGAAACGTTCATTGACGTACCACAACATATCTCATTTAAAGTCAAATCCATATCATTACAGGGAAACCATTTAAAACTTATCAATAGCCGGGCCTTTTCACAATTTCAAAATCTTTGTGAACTGGATATAAGCAACTGTGGATTGAAAAAAACTTCCTTTGAGGAAGGCGCCTTTGCTGAATCTGAAAATATAAAATATATAAATTTGAACAATAATAACTTTCAATTTTATGGATATCCCGAAAAGGAAATAACTCGTTTGATTGCTTTACGGAGTCTCTTAATTGATGTATTTTCTAAATTTCAATTTAATAAGCCATTTACTAATTTAAAAAACCTGAGTGAAGTTGAATTTAACACAGTAGGATCTTCTTTTCATTTAACAAATGTCACATTTCATGGACTCTCTGAATCGCCAATATACTACATAAAAATGTCGTTTAGAAACTATGTATATTGCGACATAACTGAGGATTTATTTTGTTCATTTCCATTCTTAAAAGGAGTTAAAATGAACATTGCAGGAAAGTGTGATGTAGTTCCTGCTTTGCGAGCTTTAAAATGCCTTCAAAACAGATCATTAGAGTATCTTTATCTGCAGAACAACATAAAAACATTCCCAGGCAGCAATATCATACTTTCTGAGTGGAATAGTGAATATTTATTTGATATTTGTGCAAAATCAGTTAACATTAGTCATAACGGAATAAAGAAGGTCTCCCTTGATCCTTACTATACTCGACTCGGCAAATGCATCGAAGGATTAGATGTATCGTATAACCATATAACTGCAATTGATGCTAAAATTGGTTTCCATTTATTAAGTAATTATCCAAAACTAGAAGATATAAGAGCCCAAACAATCAATTCAAATCAGGCGCCATTTTCTTTTTCTGAATTATCATCTTCAGGCACTTCAAAGTTTACTTTAAGAATTTCAAACCGTTTGCGAGTCTTGGATTATTCAAATAATTACATTCACAGCGTGACTGTTATGAAAACAGTGGTAACATTTATTGGAAGCAATCTGGAGCAACTCTATTTCAGAAATACAAACTTTCCTTGCAATGCTTTGACCCCCCTACTTACCCCAAAATTAGAAATTATAGATATTACAGGTAATCGGTGCAACAAAATGCATAAGAAACTGTTCAAATTCGCAATTAACTTGAAATCTATAACAGCGTCAAATATTCAGCTTGAGTTTGGAAAATATTCTGAAGGCCAGTATTTATTCATCAACCTTTCAAAACTCAAAACGTTAGATTTAAGTATGAATTCTTTAAAATTATTACCATCTTATCTATTCCGTGACCAAAGCAAATCGCTGCACACTATCAATCTCGACAAAAATTTGTTCTCCTCCATTCCATTTACACTATCAATATTAAGGAACCTTTCAAATCTGTCACTTCGTTATAATAGGATCTCGTCATTTCAATCATCTGATATTGCCATCATAAATCAGCTACAGAACGTAAGAATATTTATCGAAGGAAATCCAATTAGTTGTGCATGCTCAGAATTATTCTCGTTAAAGTGGATGAAAAATAACCAAATGATCATTAAAGATCTTAAAATTACAAAGTGCATTGATAGCAAAAAAACTTTGTCAAGCCTTTTTCAGGATGCTACATTTAGAACTCTTGAACTAAATTGCCAATCCAAGGAATGGCTGATTTATACATCTTTCGTCCTTTTTGCCCTCATTGTGATAGTGATTTCAGCGGGAGCAGTGAAAAGATATCGCGTTCACGTAGATTACGTCATCTTAAAATTGCGTAACAGATGGAAAGGTGTCATGAGAAAGAGACCAAATAGTGTATATGAGTTTGATGTGTTCTTGTCGCATTCTGAACACGACTACGAATGGGTGATTAATATTTTGTACGAAAACTTAACGAGACAAGGAATCCGTGTAAGTTTACCAGAGAAGGATTTTCTTCCCGGTCTTTCTAAAGCTAAAGAAATGCTCAGGTGCATTGAAAACAGTCGAAAGGTAATGTTTGTTATCACAGAGAAATTCTTGGAGAGTGGATGGGAGTCTTACGCTGTTCAAATGACAGTTACGCATGCTTTTCATAACCACAAAGAACAATCTATTGTTGTGTTAATGAAAGATAACATTTCTCCTGCGAAAATGCCAAAAGATTTAAGGTACATTTGGTGGTGTATAGAAGTAATAAAAATGTCTGATTTTGACAGCAATCCGAACTGTTCCATTTGGGATCATATTTCTTCTCATTTATATCCAAATTTGTCTTGTTAAAAATCTATACTTTTTATCATAAAAAGGTGAACTGGTAGTACATAAAGGCGTGCCTGTAAAATTCAATTCCTCGGTGCAGTTGTTTACAATTCACCTGTATAGAATTAAAGCTGAAAACACTTCTTTGCTATGTTTTTTTTTATGTTTTAGGTAGGAATGAAGGTTAATACTTCTCAGCCTATTTTCCTTGTATTTTCCTATCGTTTTAAACAAATCAAATGTGACAATGAGGGAATATATAGAATACATTTTCAGTAAGAGATTTCAATTTCTGTGACTTTATCTCATTACTCAACGTCACCCCACTCTAGTCAGTCTTAACCCCCAAGTCGTATGAACATTATTAGCAACTTGCAATAAGCACATGTTCACAATGCACCCATTTTAACCCGTTATTCAGGCTTTCTTCAAATTTGCGTCACTGATATCAGTTGTACAAATGCTCGGTTATAGCGTAGTTAATCCTGAATTTAATTTGCTATATAATAGCCGTAATTCGTTCCCATAATCCAAAATGCGAAAAAGAATTGGTTTACAATATATCAGTATATGTATTTAAAAAATCCTTAAAATATACATGGTCTAGACTTTTTTCATTCAAGCATGACTGCATAAAGTATTCAGGGAATTAAAAAATATATATTTTACCTTGGAGTTAAAAAGTTTTCAGATGAATAAAGATTCGACTATAAGTTCTTACAAATTTAATGACTGTATAGTATATTGAGTTATAGCTCTTTGAAAACTTGCTTTAAAAGATGTTAATGTTGTTTTTTTAAGTTTCTTGGTGACAATTGATTATTTATACAAACATACTAAGACCAATTTGTTATTTTAACTTTCAAATTCAAAACACTGTTACCTACGTTTTCAATCTCCAAATACTTACAATGAAAAAAAAGAATAGGCTGATATATCAGTTTAAACCATACATGTAATTCGCTTTGTTGGTATTTCAAAATTAAATCTACCGATTCTGGGCAATTTTCTGATCCACATGCTTTCTCTTTACCTTATTACTTGTTAACTTATCTATCTGACATCTCACTCTCAAACGAGCAACAATTTGTACCATCACACACGTGGTACTGCGGAAACAGGCTATTATTCAGATTGCAGCAAAATGTTACAATTGAAGATTTTGTCTACATACTAAGTAGTCGGTAATTTGGTGGCACTTTGACAACGATTATATGTAGTGATAGTGTGTCGGCTATACAGGGAGCTTGGTGAACTTATAAGGAATGATCTACTGTCCGACATAGATGGACTTTTTATTTCTGAAAACAGTTTATCTTAATAATAGGAAAAACTATCTATAAGATACGTTTTTACGAGGAAGATGCAAAAAACAGAGCAAAATTACATATTTATAAAAAATCTCGAGGAAATTCCTAATTAATTAATTCTTTTTCGATTATCAATTTTGGAAGCAATTTATATTTGAAAAGGAAATTGTCAATGATTATCAATTTAGGAAGATTTTTTTTTTTTGAAAAGGAATTTAATTGTCTATGGCATGATTCTTGTTAGCAAGAATATTCATAATGAAAATGTAAAAATTATTTAAAATCAATATGATTTTATCAAGAAAGGAGGAAATTAAATTTAATTAAAGAGATATAATTAGAATTATTAAATTACATCTAATTATCATGTTTCCTGTCATATGTGTCCATGCATTTCTCAAACTCAGTTGAAAAATCTTAATTTCCTGGCCTCAAGCTTAAAGACATACCGTAATGACAAAGCCTGTAAACAATGAGACTTGAAAGGATGTTTTGTAATAATAAAAGGATTTGACTATAAGAGAGAATGATTTTCCTTAAAAAAAATCAATGTTTTGTAGGTTGCTTTCAAAAACATCTCTGAGTTATAGTACTTTTTTTCAGTGGGAGAGTTACAGAGCTACCCATAGTAGATGCAGTTTATTCCTTGGAGAAAATGTATGCATTGACGATATGTTAAACATGCAGAAGGAAGGTTTACACATTAGAAAAGAATGCTGTAAGGTCTGTTAAGATTTTATGGCAAATCGTCATCACCCATGCATCACGTACGGACCCTCATACAAAGGACATGTCTATAAATATTGAGGTAGGGTTATATAAACGCACAGTTGATTAGAACACAAGCGATACTGGAGAGACAAGAAACTACTTTCATGTGGTCTAAAGTCAGCGACTGGAACGGATATCGATAACCTTTTTTCTAGAACCTAAAACCAATATCGGTCCCATACGTCAACGCATTAATTTACCTACAAGTGTTTCTTTACATGATAATTTTTTGTCTATCAATACTTGTTATGGTTAAAAAATGGGAGATGAGCCTAATTTGTACGAGAAAACTTAACTATGACATCATACAAAACCAACAGTTATTAAAAATACCACCAAATTAGATGAATTGCTCTTTTAACCTGAATGAAACCATCAAACTACATCAAAACTTACTACAGTATGCTGTTTCATCGTTACACAACATGTTATAAACAAGTCACGAATAGCAATTCACTTGTCGATGTGACGTCATTTCGTAAAACGTGATGCAGTTTGTATGCAGTGAGAGGAACTTAACAGATCTTTGAAGTCGATATTTGGGGTGTTGTGGGGTCGGAGCAATGGCATGAATAATCCTCTTGCAATAATTCGTAGTCAATTGAAAACGGTCTTGTTAGATGATCTGTGCAGTTGAGGGATAGCTAATGATTTAGATGACGTCCTTGCATCACATTCATGCAATTTACGTAATCCTCTTGGAAGTGCTGCTGTGCTGCTGATGTCACACGTAGTCTACCATCTTTTTTGCGAACATTGGGTGTTCGATGTTAATGGTTTAAGTTTTATAGGTTAGATACGGTCTGTGTGTAACATAAAAACCTCTTGCAATTGTAGATTGCGGTACCCCTGCTTCCAGTCGCCCATTTTCCTTTTAGTACTACGCAACATTCAGATGCAGCATTTTTAGGAGGCGTCATTTTTCAGATAAAACCAGATTCAACATATCGAGAACCCCCGCTTTTGATAGCCCCTTTGTACCTGAAGGAATTACATCGGAATTCAACAAATGATATTTGAGATCAAAATTTTGGGGGAAATTTTGCAAAATCAGGTCTTTTGTCTGTGAGACTTGTAGAATAGCCGTAAAGTTAACAATTGCTTTAAAAAACCATGCATTTCATCCCAATACATCGTATCCATACAAAAATAAAAGGTGTGACAAAACTATCATATATTTTTCAGGGCCTTGTTCCTACTATGCGTTTCTTTTTTTTGAAGAGTATATATTAACGAAAATCGGAAAGGCTTTTTAAAGGTTTATCATAAATAAAAATGGAGGTACCAAACTTCGATGAGCATTTGATTTCGTGGATCGACTCAACAACGATATCCACGAGAATTGATCATGTTGATGTTTCACGAATAATGATGAAACCACAATAGAAAACATTTATTTTATTTCATTTTTATTGATTTATTTATAAGCCAACAAATTAAGAGAGTTAAAACCCAATTGCTAACAATTATCCGTTTATCGAGTTTTTTTGAAAAAAAAATTTCCCTTTTAATGTCTAAATGCAGCGTGAGTACATTAAATATATAAAGTGCACAGCTGGAATTTTACTTCATTATACAGAGCAAGTCCACACTGATCTGAAAACTAGGGAAATGGCTATCAATCCAAACATAATCATAAGACTTGTGACTCTGTCGATTTTTGTTCAAGCAATCTGTAAGTATGTTTGACAAAACTTAATTTTTTATTTTATCCAGGCGGTGAAATACGTATATACAAATCCTAAATGCTTCAACAGATTATGACATAAAATATTTTATATTCCATGTAAAAATTATTTTCTATTATATGGTATTACAAGCTGCGGAGCTGTGGCGTTATGGTTTTATATATTAGTTTTTGACCATAACGCTACAGATCCCGTAATACAAAAAAGGTGCAATTTACAGCGCAATATTTTGTTAGCACTTTTGGGGAGAATTTTTCCACTTTCCAGCATTGGTCAATTAACTACCTTTCACTCCCTAATTAACGTATCAACAGCTGTCAATCACAACAAATTTTCAACAAATGAAATAATTTCGTTTATTCTGCGCGTTCAGTAAACACTTGCTCCGCCATCATCGTCGGAACCCACGGGTTTTCTCTCCGTTACACTACATTTAAATTCAGTGTAACGGAGAGAAAACCCGTGGGTTCCGACGATGGCTCCGCCATATGCTCCGACAAACACTCGCAGTGGACTGAGTGGTCGACAATAAACAAATTGAAGAAATAAGTCTTTTATGGTTAAAAGGATGCAGTTAGAGAACGTGTAACACCGACGACAGGTATCCCGAAAGGGAATTATAGATGTTTCGGGACCTCAATGCTTCGGGACGCCGACGTTTCGGGACATGACAACATGGACGGGACTTTGGTTAACACGTTTCGGGACTTCTAAATATTTTGATCAGGAAATGAAATAAAACTCGTTTACTTGTTTGTTATGTTTATACATGTATACTTTCTTAGTCTGATACACAAAAAATCGGTATTGGGTGTAACTTAATGATAAATCTAGATCAATGCACAGCATAGCGATTGACAGACTGTCTTTGAGTTAAAAATAATATGAATATATATCTAAACTATTATGGATGGTTATAGAATAGAATATCATCAGTTCATAACAGTGCATGTTTACCTTCAAAATTATTGTCAAAATACGTACACATATATTTGAAAGAGCACTATCCGCTTTTTGAGTATCTAATTTCACATTTGTCGTATTAATATTGTCGACTCGTTTCTGAAAGTTACCAAATTTTATTGCATATGCAGGATTATGTTTATAAACTTTCATTTTCTCTCCTTTTTTTGGAAATAAAATTAGATTTAATCTACCCATTAAAAACAATTCTATTTCATCACTAAAAATCAATTTTTAATTACCCCC